>JAVJIF010006596.1:0-177284 GCA_038442645.1 Agave tequilana | reverse complement strand
TAACTCATGTAGTTACAATACTAATGATCTTGTGATTAGTCTCAGATAGTTGATCAAGATCTTAGTTGGTGTTTAGCTTCAACAAAGGATTTAGAGTCAAGTTTTGAAGCTAGCACATGTTGATTCAAGAGCTCGCGCATCAAGATTGCATCAAGAATTCAACAGGAGTCTAGCTCATTGGATCAAGATTTGGACCAAGTCGGAGAAGAAGATTTTCAAAGAGAAGATTTTCAAGAAGACTTGTGTCATGTTTATAAATGTCAAGATTTTATTTTTAGATAAAATGTAAAGGATAGATTAGTTGGTGGATTGCTCAAGTTCATATACTCTCACACACAAGGCTTATATGTGTTTTCATAAAAGAGTTTTCGTTTTGAAAAATATCGGTTTGGTTTTTAAGCTTCAAAATATACATGTGTTTTATCAAAACTTATTTTAGAGCTTAATATCAAAAACATAGATATTTCATCATATATGTGTAGTAGATCATATCCATACTTACTAAGCTTAAAAAGTGTTTAAAATATCTTGTTTTTTTATGTAGAGAAGTTTTGGAAAAATCGTTTTCAATTTGGAGATAGTTTTTGGAAAATACAGATTTCTATTTAAGCCAAAATTTCTATATCATAAAAATAATTCAAAATATTTGTAATATGTTTTGATTTTTACTTAAACATGTTTGTATATCAAAGTATATCAATGAACTTATTTTTGTAGAATTTAAGAGAATTTATGGAATTTATTTGAATGTAAAAAGACCAAGTTTTAATCCCTAAAAAATTGTTGACCTGGTGCCAGTCGACCGGCCAGTCGACCTATCCAGAAGTCAGTCGACCAGGCAGTCGACTGATGTGCACGAACGTGCACAGCCAAGGGTCGGTCGACCGCCGAGAGCTTCTGCTCTTTGTAAATGGCCCCGGTCGATCGGGCAGTCGACCGTGAAGTCATAGCCCAGTTTATGGTCGACCGGCCGATCGATCGCTTTTCTAACTGTCAGAATCTAACCGTTGGCAGTCGACCGGGTGGTCGACCGACAGCAGGATCTCCTGCTGAGTTGGCCTCCAACGGCCATATTTTGGGAGCCTATAAATTGGGGTTCCCTTGGACTGTTTTAAATAAGATTTGAAGTGATTTTTCAAGCTAGTTTTTCCTATCTTTCTAAGTATTTATCTGCACTTGTTTTAGAGCCAAATACTTCCATATCAAAAGGAGAGTTTTTCAAGAGTGTTTTGAAAAAGAGATTTCTTGAGTTTTTCACCACAAATTCTATCCAAGTTTTTCTCACACATACTTGAGCTATCCATCGCTATATCATTTCTATAGGGATCTTTGTTGTGAGAGAGTTTTCGGTGATCAAAGTGTTTAGATCACCAAGTATTCATCTTTGTATTTGAGGAGGCGAACTTGCGGGTTCGTATTGTTTCGAGTTCTTGTGGGAGCTCGGTGTAGAGGTGCGACCTCGGCAAGATAGTGTGCTTGCGCGTGTCTTTTTTTATGGGAACAAGTGAGGGGACTAGTGAGTCCAAGAGTTCTAGTGTGAACTCCTTGTAGGTGTTACGGCACCGAGTGATTCGGTGGGATCGATTCTAGTGGAAATCCTTTATAGTGTTGAAGGCGGGGACGTAGAGTAAGGGTGCTCGAACCTTGAAATAAATCTCCCGTGTTTTCGATTGCTCTCTCTATCTCTCACTTGTGTTTATATCTTGCATGCTCTTATTATTCATATGCATTACTTGCTTGATATACTTGTGCTTATATTGATATATGCTTGGGGATTGTTTACTCACACTTATATTCAACCAAGAGAGCAATATCGGCACCTCAACTCTTATCTAGAGGAATCTTGAGGAGATAGTCAAGAGCCCTTCACTGAGAATTCGGCTACACTCTTGTGTTATACTTGGTGTGCTTAGCTTAATAATTTTAGTTTGCATAAATAGTTTTAATTTCACATCAAAACATCATTAGATTAACTAGCCACCTATTCACCCCCCTCTAGGTGATTTCAATTTCTTCACATAATTCTTGGCATCATAGAATATCTTGGGCCAGTATTACCCTTTGTTGATGACTTTGTGGGCAAGGGAATGACCTCCGTATGGTTCACACAGTCACCATCGTGGATTTCCTGCATCACTTTTCGAGCTTTATCGGGTTCGAGACATCTCAGATATGGGTCAGAGTGAAGCCTAAAGTAGGATTTCTTGTATAGGGTGTCCCTGAGAAGTGTGTATGTGGTGGCCAAGTGTTGAAGCTTTCGTGTTCCGCCCTGTCATCGGGAAGTGTTCCGTCTTTTGGGTAACCGATGATGGGGTCCCTCCACCCTGGTGAGATGTCGAGGCGCAGGACCTCTCTGTTTGGTTGTTGGACGCTCGGGTTGGCAATGTGCTCGACGGAGTCTCTCTGTCTAAACTGGAACTCCATAGCTGCCCCCAGGTTGGCGAGTGAGTCAACGTGATTGTTTTGGGTTCTAGTTTGAAGTCAACATCGGGAGATTTTGGATTTCAGTCTGAGCACGAGTTGTAGGTACTCCGCCATCCGAGTATCTCTAGTGACATGTTTCCCGATGATTTGGTTGACCACCAATGAGGAGTCACAATGAACTTCAAGCCATGTGACCCTGAGTGTGATAGCCACTCGGAGTCTAGTTAGGACTGCCTCATACTCGACTTTATTGTTAAACGCCAGAAAATCGAGGGTAAAGGACTGTCTGACGATGGATTCTTCTGGAGTGGTGAGACCAGTGACTATAGCCTGGGTGACATTCTTCCGTGATGGAGCCATATCAGTAGCGTGAGGTTATTTTGAGAAATGGTACTGGATGGGAGAATTTGAGAGTATAGACTCAAAGCTCTCAACGAAAGCACCAAATGCAGTGAGTAATTTCTAGAGAATTAATCCACGCATCAGATTTGTGGAGATGAAAAAAGCAAATCACCGAACATTCACTGCAAATATAGAGAATTATGTGAAAAAGCTGAAAGGAAAAAAATCACGGAGAGAGATTTCACTATGATACTGACGATTACAATGATGTTTCTTGGTGTGCTAAGGTTTCTGGCTCAAATGATTGTCCCATTCTTCATTAGAAGGGATCTAATATTTATATAAGTAGTGTCTGTTACATAAGGCTGCAGAGTTCAGTTCTTTTTACGTACTTAATTGCTTATCTCAGAGGCGGTTAGAGATGAACATCCAAATTTGAACTGGTTGGGCGAGAGTTCGCCTTTATCTAGTAGTCTGCATCCAATTTTAATGTGGTAATCTGTTCCCGATTGGTAACTGCTGAGTTCAAATAGAGATTTGGCTTAGAGATAGAGATTCTCACAACTGATTCTATCTCTTTCTTTTAACTACCTGAACCGCTCAGAGTTTGAATGAGGACTCCAGGTCAGAGGTTCTAAGAGCGGCCACGTGTCACGCGCCTTTTTGATGCTGATGGACATGTGACACGATCTTGAGAGGGTCAGAAACTGTCCACTACAATACTCTATTGCCTTTTTTTTTTAAATTGTGCTTAATTACCCTTAGTACTAGAAAAAAGTAAATAATAAGTTATTTATACGCAGAGGTAGTGATACATTAGCACATTGTTCTACATTTTAGTTTAAAATTATAATGTAATTTGTGCATAAACCGACAATAAAGTATCGACTAGCTAGTCTGTTTGTATACAGATAGCTTACATCAAACACATGCATCATATGTAACAATCACGGGGAAGTCTCAGTAGGAAGAAGATGTTATTCTCAAGAGGTTTGACATTTTAAACAAAATTAATTTATTGCTTGTTTAAAAAAATTTAGCTAGAAGAGAGTAAATATTCCACTTGAACATGATTATAATATCACACTAATTAGTTTATAGCTCTCCAAGAAGACAGATAAGTACTTAAGATTTTAATTCTTCTAGAAAGTAATTTCTTTAAATCTTTCTCAAGTGTCATTAAACTGACCATGAAGTCTATTTAAATGGACCACACACATAAACTGAAAGACCAAGAAATGAGCAATAACAGGACCACAGAAAGAGAGAGAGAGAGATGACAGATATTAAACATTTTACTCTTCCAAGGTCCCAATCATGAGAAATTAAAATCTCCAAATGATGAGATTGATTTATCGATCCAGCGAATGAGATGACTGACTCATTGGATGAAGTCACTGAGCATTGAATCACAACCTTCCTTCAACTTGCAGGACTTGGCTTTTGTTAGGATAAGCTAAATATATAGTAGCACTAGCATAATTAAGCATGGATTAATTATTCCTATGTTAATTAAAGACCAAGTTGGGGTTTTATACACACAGCTTTGGTTGGAGTTCTTTCTTTTCTGTGGGTGGTCCATTCGCATAGCTATTGTAGTTTAGCTAATTGATTAGAAGTTTAGCTGTACTTAGACACTTGTTTCGACTGGCAAAGGTATATACAAAGGTAATGATGCTTACAGTTGTACGAGGAATGTTTTATACACAAGAGAACTCATGTCAGTTTGGATCAAAAGTGTAATGTGTGTGTAAAGAATGAGAGAGTGTTTCTCCATTGAAATCCGTCGGCAAAGTTGTTGGATACATTTTTCCTGAAAAAAGGCCGCATGCGTACATCATAGCCCCAAGTGGGAAAGAAATCCCGCCATAACATGAAAAGAAACTCCTACGGAGGAGATTGAAACGCTTGGCACATTCATAAATTGCAACAATAGCCTCCGTATGCCGCAAAGTCGAACTGTTACGTAAAACAGCTCTCAGTGCATCCTAAAAATTTAGCGTGAAAATCTCCTCGCCTGTCATAGATAAGGAGATTTGAAACTACGATGTTGTTGGCCCAAAGGCCCATCTCTCTAGTTTTGATGATAATTAACTCATGTAGGTATAATATTAATGATCTTGTGATATTTAAGTGACAGATTTAATCAAGATATTAGTAAGTTTGTTTAGTTTCAATAAAAGACTTAGCGTCAAGTTTTGAAGCTAACAAATATTGATCCAAGAGCTCAAGCATAAAGATTATATCAAGTACTCAAAATGGAGTCAAGCTCAAGATAAATCAAATTTGATCAAGTTAAAATGAGAAAAAAGACCAAGAAGATCAAGAAGAAGAAGACTTGAAGTTTATATAAGAGTTTGTAAGTGTTTAGATCCTTGTAACAAGTAGTGTAGATTTGATTGCTTAAGTTTACACACACAAAAAAGTTTTTTTAACAATGATTTATTGAGTTTCATTGAAAATTGTATTTGTAATTTAAACTTTAGATTCTACAAAATCTTGTTTAAATATATTTCAAAATGAATTTGATATTTCAAAAAGAAGCTCAAATGTTTGAAATATTTTTGATTTTAATCATACATATTGGTTCTCAAAAGTACTTACATGAACTTATTTTTGTAGACTTCATAGAAATTTTATTTTAGTCTTAAAAAATTTAAAAAGAAAAATAAAATTTGTTTTTGGCCTCAGGCGGTCGACCGGGCGGTCAACCGGATGTGTCAAAAGCAACTAGCTTGTGCATATGGTCGATTGGGCGATCGACCATTGGCCAGAGTGTTTTTGGCCTTTGGCCGATCGACCGGGCGGTCGACCGGATGTGTCACAAGCCAGTTGGCTTGTGCACATGATCAACCGAGCGGTCGATCGTGTTGGCTCAATAGCCGATCACTCATAATTTTGATGATGATTAACTCATGAAGTTATGGTACTAATGATCTTGTGTTTAGTAAGTTTGAGATATTTATCAAGATCTTAGTCGGTGTTTAGCTTCAACAAAAGATTCGAAGTCAAGTTTTGAAGCTAGCACGTGTTGATTCAAGAGTTCACGCTTCAAGATCGTATCAAGTACTCAAAGAAGAGAAGTTTGGATCAAGTTAAGATAGAGAAGAAAATTTTCAAGAGAAGATTTTCATGACCAGGGTCCATGTTTGTAACTTTAAGATTTTTATTTTAGGATAAAATGTAAAGGATAGATTAGTTGTGGATTGCTCAAGCTCATATCACCGACACAAAATTTATATATCGGTTTCATAACAAATAGTTTAAGTCCTTGGAAATTTAGTTTTAGTTTCAGTTTAATCGGTTAAGCTTCAAAGAGTACATTTTTATGTTTCATGAATAGATTTCATCAAAAGAGTTTACATAGTTTATATGTGTATTTGATTTGATCCATATACATTGTTATTTCGTATTGTTTAGAAACTTATTTCGATGAGCTTGTAGGCTGTCTAAAAATCACTAAAAGACAAACCATTAAAAAGCAGAGTTTCAAGACGCGAAGGCTCAACATCAAGGCGCGTAGGCTCGACACCCGCGTCTCAACATCAAGGCGCGTGGGCTCGACACCCGCGTCTCAACACCAAGGCGCGAGGGTCCAACACCCGCGTCTCAACATTAAGGCGCGTGGGCTCGACACCCGCGTCTCAACACCAAGGCGCGAGGGGCCAACACCCGCGTCTCAACACCAAGGCGCGTGGGCTCGACACCCGCGTCTCAACACCAAGGCGCGAGGGTCTAACACCCGCGTCTCAACATCAAGGCGCGTGGGATCGACACCCGCGTCTCAACATCAAGGCGCGTAGGCTCGACACCCGCGTCTCAACATCAAAGCGCGTGGGCTTGACACCCGCGTCTCAGCATCAAGACGCGAGGGTCCAGACCCGCGCCTCGGTTATAACCGCCCTGTTTATTGGGCCAGTCATCGCCCACATAGCGGGAAAGTGGGGAAGTTGGCCCCTCATCGTGGAGCATTTTTAGGGGGCACGTTCACCCCTAGGACCTCTATAAATAGCCTCGTTTGCTATGAGGTCGAGGCAATCAGAAGAGAGGGGATAGACACAAGGGCGATCAGAAAGGCATCTGACATCAAGAGGATCAGAAGATCACAGAGAGAGACAGACCGAGACAGGAGAGAGCTCAACTCTTCGTCAAGCTCGCTGCGTACGAGTTGTTCTTTGCCTACCTTCTCTTTGAGAGTTTTGGTAGACAGAGCTGTGCTACTCCCTCTACCAGCCAAAGAGAAGATTCCCTGACGATCCCGACGGTCATCCGGTCAACGGAGAACAAGATTCACTCTCCACCGCCACACGAAGAACCCAGCACTAAACAAAGGGAGGATTCAAGACTCAACATCCTCCCTCCCTTGTAACTGGAATGAAAAGGCAGTTTTGTTGTAATTTTTTCATCTGATTCAAGGAAAACTTTATAGTAAACATCTCTTTCTCTTTTTTTCGGCGCGTACAAGTGATGGCGACTCCGCTGGGGACTACATTTGTCACTGATGAGCAAATCGTGGCGTAGGATGACGTCCTCCGTAAGGGGAAGATGGTCGAATCGCTCATTGTCGAGTTCGACCAGGCGAAGTACGAAGAGTTTCTCTCTTCCGGCTCCAAGAGCCCAAAGACCTGCGTCTGCCGCCGGGTCTCGACGGGGAATGGCCCCGAGGCCCGATCTGTGGCTCTCTCGGGCGCTGCTGCTGCCAACTGTGCCAAGTAAGGTACACGCGCCAACGCCTCTCAGAAGGCCCGCGTGGTCCCAGGCACAACTGCCTTTGCGACCAACCGCGTCGCACAGAACACCCGCGTCAGCGTCCCTCAGGAGACCCGCGTGGTTAAAATCTCTGATGTTCAGCATCAGGATGTTGTTGGTCTCTCTCCACCTCCGCGACGCAACCGGAACGCTGAGCGTCGACAGAGGAGACGTGCGCGCCAGCTGCAAGTTGGAACCTCTGATTGTCTGATTGAGGCTGGATGCAGCATACAAACTGGCGCCTTACTCGCGCCCCGCGAAGTCCGCGTTTGGCGGCCCAAACGCGAGATTCCTTCAGTTAGGTCCTCTGAGGACCAACTCACCAAACGCCAAGGTGAAGCCTCTGCGCCTTGTCAAGCACAAGAGGCACGCGCCTATAGACGTGGGGCCCAGCAGCCTACTCTCTCTCAAGTGTCTCTGCCCCGACACACCAAGCAGCAACGCGACAGGCGCGTCTTGTCTCAACAGAGACGCCAGACGCGCGCTGAGCAGCTGCGGCGCGAGAACCGCGTCCCTGAAGCCTGCGTCCAGGCTGTACAGCACATGAATGCCTCCCGTCTTCGACGTTGCGAGGCTAATCTTTTCAATCCCCTCCCATGGACTTGAGGGATTATTTGACGAAGAAAAGAAGTGCCAATCAGGCCACTTCGTCGTGTTGCTGCCAACGGCTCATCCATATGCTCTCTGAGTGTCGTTGCGGATCAGGCGTACATCAGCAGTTTTTAGTCAGACAGCTGACCCTGATTCCCCCATCAGCTAAAAGAAGACGCTCCCACAGAAGGAGAACCTTCTCTGACGTTGAGTACCCGGAGCTCACTGCGAATATGACAAGCAGGAGCAAGGGAAAACAACCTGCAGTCAGCTCAGATGAGTCTGACTCTGAACCGGAAGGAGTGTATCGACACACTCGCACCTGGACTGGGGCCATTCCCCCAATTGACTATAATGCCTTAGCCCATGGCATTAAAGTGAATGATTCTCACTCCGCCGTAGCGGAATCGAGGGCTTCGAACTCTTCCGTCGAGAAGGAGACCTCCGCCTACATGACAGGCACTCCTAAGGAGACGGCCAAATGTTTAGAACAGATCCAGAAGGCACAAATGGATATGATTCTTTCTCAGCAGGAATCTATCAACTCCCTCAAGCAGGCGATTGCACAGCTGCTCGAAGACAGGAGGAGGTCTCCTCCTAAAAAGTCAAAGGGCAAAGGGAGAAAGGGAGAAAGTTCATCTTCTGAACCTTCTGAGGAGACGCGGCGATCTACTTCGGCTCGTCCAAGTCCTCGTCGCAAGTAAAGGGCGACCAAGACCCGGGGAAGGCTCATGCTAAAAGAATGAGTCAACTGGAGCGACACCTCGAGGCCCTTGCTAATCGCAAAGACCTCCAAGAAGTAGGAGTGGTCCGGCCCTACCCGGCTGAATGGGACTTGGTTCCGTACCCGCCCAAGTTCAAAGCTCCAACTCTCCAAGCCTTCGATGGGAAGGGGTCACCCAACCAGCACATCTACTACTTCAAATCCCAAACTGGGAATGTAGTAGACAACGATGCTATCCTGGCGCGTCTGTTCATCGGCACCCTGAAAGGGTTGGCCTTTGAATGGTTATGAAGCTCCCAGAAGGTTCTATCAAGAACTGGGGCGATTTGGAGAAGCTGTTCTTAACACGCTTCTTCGAAGATGACTCGGAAGTCACGATGCCCACCCTTTTGGCTACTAAACAGCGAAAGGGAGAGTCCGTTAAGTCTTTCGTGGAACGGTTTCAGAACGTGGCACTCCGGTGTCCAAGCGGTATGACCCAGGCCACCCTAGTGGAAACATGCCGCCACAATCTCCAAACCTCACTCCTTGCTCAAATAGGAGTTGCTGAAAGCCGCACCTGGAAGCAATTAGTCCAACAAGGTGAACAGGCTGAGGAGATTGTCGCCCGCGTCAGAGCAGAGGAAGGTAATCCTAGGCCGGAAAGGTCGACAAGGCGTGCGCCAGACACATCCCTCCAAACAAAGCGGAAGGATAATTTGGCAACGGAGACCAAATCTCCCGCCAAACCTCAATCAGGCAAGGCGAGTGGCTCTTCAAGTCAGCCTCGCGCCAATAAGCAATATTCCTTCAAGGAGGAACATGTCGATTCACTCTTTAAACTACTCAACAAGAGCAACCGACTGAAGCTTCCTGAAGCTAGGCGCCCCGAGGAAGTCGGCAAGACCGACAATCCCACCTATTGCTTGTACCACAGGATGCTGGGGCACCCTACTAAGAGCTGCTACGTCTTCAAGGACATCCTTCAAGCTCTGATTGACGCGGAGGTGTTAAAGCTCCGACCAGAGCAGAAGAAGGTGACGGCTAATGTGACGTCAGTTCTCCAGTTTGGAAGACAACCCCCAACGCCTGCGAGGGTGGTCCCTATTCCAAGAGGAGAGCTGAGAGATCTTTAGGTGAACCAACCAACTGATACCAATGGTTTGGTAGGTTCTGACGGATCAAAGAGGAAGTGTTAAGCATTGTTAGCTTAATCGAAGCCATTCATTTGCTTGATCTTTCCTACACCTCAAGGGGAAACCATGTGGGTCCACCCTGACCTTGTCAATGAACAGAAATGGACTACTGTGACCAATAGGAAATCCAAAGGCAAGGCAAAAGCCTCATCCTGCAATGTGGTGGGTGCCTCCTCTCGAGAAGCCGAGACTGATGTTCCCTCGTTAACCGACTCAGAGGAAGAAACAATAGTCTTGGCCGCAGAGCCCAACCAATCGATGGCGGGAACCCGTTCGGGACAGCCGTACTTGAAGCAGTATGGTGAAACGGCGGCAACTCCTCCACAACCAGCTGCAGAACTAACCAAGCCCTCCACAAGACAACCTGTGAAAAAACAGAAAGAAACTCGGTTTTCTCGAGTTCTTTCGAAAGGTATGGCGGAAGGATCCACGACACCTTACCGCTTTGATGTCCTGGCTCAACTAGCCAACATCCCGGCACGCATTACCTTGTATGAACTTCTTAGACTATCAAAGTCGACCAGAGAAGCAAATGCTGAGGTCTTCATGACCCAGGTGCCGAAGGAGGAGGATGTAGAGGATTGCCTCCACACCTCCCCAAATGCTCCCTGCATTACCTTCACAGCAGATGATATGCAGGTTAAAGGGAAGCATGTCGACCCCTGTATTTCACAGGGTATATTGGATCGTCTGAGGTGAACCGCATTCAGGTAGATCCAGGGTCCGCGTTGAGCATCATGCCTCGCCGGGTCATGCAACATCTAGGCATTCCCACTCATCGTTTGAGCCCTACTCAGACAACTATCTATGGGTTCAATGCCAACCAGACCCGTCCGATGGTGAAAATCAAGCTCAAGTGCCAGATTGGAAGCCTCAAGTCGGAAGTGACATGCTACATCATCGATGCCGACACTTCCTACAATCTATTGCTGGGACGACCGTGGATTCACCGTAACTCCATCGTTCCCTCCACTCTCCACCAAGTCATGAAATACATTGACGGGAGTGGAAAGGTGCAGACGTTGATTGCCGAAAGGTATCCGTTCAAAGGGGTCGAGAATTATTTCACCGACTCTTTGCTGTACCAAGATCCGGTCCGGTGGAGACGGATGAAGTCCCGCGACCAGAGGAGCCAGACTCTGGTAACGAAGCTGACACCGAGCCCGAGAAAGAAGAGTGCCTGTGGGAGTTAGAACCACTTGTAAAGAGCACTAATAAGCTCGATGTTGATGATGCCACCGACGATGTAGGCGGTTGGTATATTAATGAAGATTTAGATTTTGCGTATTTTTCTGTGTTTGCTTCTGATTCAGTACCATCAGACACTAGCACCGAAGTAGACGATGACCCCTGGTCGGCAATAGATGCTTTGACATCGTTGCATGTACCAGTGAAGTCGTCCTTCGAGACATACCAAGATAATGGTAATGCGCAAGAATCTTATTTATGGTTCCAGCAAGACGGAAAGGCCAAAAACCAATTCTTTTTGGGCGAATCTCGTCTGAACCAACGCCCCGCGAAGAATCGGAAGGCGAGGAGGAATCCCCTCAGTTCGGTCATTATGACCCAAAAGCACTCAAAATGATGAGATGTATGGGGTACGACCTGACCAACAGACTCGGGTTGAACTTCGGCAAAGGAAGGAGGACGCTGCTTCGATCCTTTATGCCGAAAGGGAAGGCCCCCGATTATTATCATCGGATGCGCCGGGGGTTGGGCTATGTATCAACTCCGGTCCCATCAGCCTCCGATTCTCAAGAATCGTCGAGCAACGATTACTCTTCAGACACATCATCTTGGGAGTCAGATGTCAGTGTCGGCAACATCTTCAAGGAACTTTCAGTGAACATGGTTTCGACAAGCCACCTGGAAGATGGAAATGAAGAAATGATCCAATCTGATACAGATCCTTGGATCAAACATTTAAATGCTCTTTGGGACACTCGCTTTGAACAGCGCGAGCCACCCACAGAAGACAAGGTTGTTCAGATCAACCTAGGAGATGAGGCTAACCCTAAGCCCATATTCATAAGTGACGGCCTGTCACCTTCGGAGAAGAAGGATCTAATATCTCTTGTACAAGAGTATATAGACGTCTTCGCCTGGAATTATGAGGACATGCCAGGACTCGATCCTTAGGTGGCTATGCACCGCCTCAACATCAATCCGGACGTAAAGCCTATCAAATAACAACAGCGACGGTTTCGTCCAGAAATAATGGAGGCAATTCAATCAGAAGTCAGAAAACTTATTGATTCTGGCTTCATCAGGGAAGAACAACATCCCGACTGGGTAGCCAACATCGTCCCCGTCGCCAAGAAGAACGGGAAGATCCGGATCTGCATCGACTTCCGCGATCTAAACGAGGCCTGCCCCAAGGACGAATTCCCATTGCCGATCACAGATGTCATGATTGACAATACTTGTGGATTCGAACGAATGTCCTTCATGGACGGATTCTCAGGATACAATCAAATCAAAATGTATCCTGATGACGAAAAGCATACCTCCTTCAGGACACCTCTAGGGGTATATTGCTACACCGTCATGCCCTTCGGATTGAAAAATGCAGGGGCAACATACCAAAGGGCCATGAACGCCATTTTCCATCAGCAAATACGCAAAACGGTGGAATGTTATGTTGATGACATCGCGGTAAAAAGCCGTACTAAAGGTGATCACATAGCGGACCTGAAGGTGGTCTTCGACATCATGCGGGCTCATCAATTGAAGATGAATCTCACAAAGTCCTTCCTGGGGGTGGCCAGTGGCAAATTCTTAGGATTTGTTGTAACATCCACCGGAATTCACTTGGACCCGGAAAAGGTTCGCGCTATCCAGGAGATGCAACCCCCGAGAAATCTCAAAGAACTCAGGGGATTGCAGGGACGATTGGCGTACATCCGCAGGTTTATCTCAAACCTCTCCGGAAGATGCCAACCCTTCGCTAAGTTAATGAAGAAGGGTGTCTCATTCATTTGGGATGACGCTTGCCAACAAGCGTTCGAGGAAATCAAGCAATACCTCACCAACCACCAGTCCTTGCAGCTCCGGTATCCGAAAAGCCTTTCCTGGTGTACGTCCGGGCAATGGATCATTCTTTAGGAGCTCTATTAGCCCAGAATGATGATCACGGACGTGAGCAAGCAATCTACTATCTGAGTAGAATAATGATCGGAGCCGAACATCAGTATAACCCGATTGAGAAGGAATGTTTGGCATTAGTGTTCGCTATTCAGAAAATGCGGCACTATCTGATAGGCCAAACTATAAACATCATATCAAAAGTCAACCCCCTGAGGTTACTTATGACTAAGCCTTCATCATTAAACGGCCGGCTGGCAAAATGGGCCATATTGCTCTCCCAATATGAGATGCACTTTTTACCACAAAAGGCCATTAAGGGACAAGCAGTGACAGATTTCCTAGCTGAGCACCCAGATACGAGGGCAGCCAAAGTCTACGAGGATCTTCCAGATGAAGTTGCTGAAGTCTGCCTGACTCAGACATCATTCGAAAGTCAAGTATGGCAACTTTCTTCGACGGTGCATCAAGGACAAGCCCAAAGGGACACGTAGTAGCGGGGGTAGGAGTAGTACTCGTATCCCCACAAAATTATGTAATTCCCCGAGCTGTCTCATTAACTGAGCCTTGTTCCAACAATGTAGCGGAGTACAACACTCTTTTGATTGGGATGCAATTCGCCGATGAGATTGGCGTTCAAAATCTCGAGGCATACGGCGACTCTAAACTCATCGTCAGCCAAGTTCGCGGGGAGTACGAAGTCAGACATGAGGACCTAGTACCCTACCACAACGCAACTATCCGCATAGCCGAGGGGTTTACAAGCTTCTACATCGACCACGTACCGCGCAGGCAAAATGCGCACGCGGATGCACTCGCATCCCTCGCGGCCTCCTTAGCTCTTCCAGCTAGAGCAATGGAGAAGATATTCGTCTACAGCCACGACCTGTATTGCCCGAGAAATGCTCTCGAGGGCTATCAGGAGTCAAAGGGAGATTGTCAAGGCAAGAAGCACTGGAATTGTCAACTGGTCCAGAGCTTAAAGACTGGCGATTCCCCTACATTGATTTCGTCTTATACGATATTCTGCCTGAAGACACCAAAGAGGCGGCTGCCATTCGAAGGAAAGCCCCCAAATTCAATTATAATGCGATTACGCGAACATTGTATCGTCGATCGCATGACGGGATCTTGCTCCGGTGCCTCTCACCAAAAGAAGCCCAAGAGGTATTGAGAGAAGCCCACGACGGTATGTGTGGAGCCCATCAACCTGGCCAAAAACTGGCATATCGACTCCAAAGATTGGGTTACTACTGGCCCAAGATGATTGCCGATGCCGTCACTTATGCTAAAAGATGTCACGCTTGCCAAATGCATGGCGATTTCATCCATCAAGCACCAGGCTACCTCCACTCTACAACCTCTACCTGGCCATTTAAAATGTGGGGGATGGATGTGGTTGGCCCTATCCGCCCACCATCATCAAAAGGACATCGGTTCATTTTGGCAATAACCGATTACTTCTCTAAGTGGGCTGAGGCCATTCCTTTGAAGGAGGTCAAATCGTCAAACGTGATCAAGTTCGTGAAACATCACGTTATTTACCGTTTCGGTGTACCTCGGCAAATTGTCCATGACAATGGACCTCAGTTCATCAGCCAGGCTTTCCAGAGATTCTGCGCTAAGTTCAGAATCCAGAGTGTGTCCTCAACAGCATACTATCCTGCCGCTAACGGCCTCGCAGAAGCTTTCAACAAGACCATTGGTAAGCTTCTCAAAAAGTTCGTCTCGAAAAGTCAACGGGACTGGGACGACAAACTAGGTGAATGCTTATGGGCCTATCGCACAACTATGCGAACCCAACTAAAGCTACGCCATTTTCTTTGGTATATGGATGTGAAGCTGTGCTCCCACTGGAAATCCAAATTCCATCTCTACGCGTCGCCTTGACAGCGGAGATGACAACAGAGGAGAAGCATCGACAGCGACTCCAGGAACTGGAGGCCTTAGATGATAAACGTCTGCAGGCCCAACAATAAATCGAGCTCTACCAAGCTCGTATTACCAGAGCCTTCAACAAGAAAGTTAAAATGCGAACTTTAAGAAAGGCGATCTTGTCTTAGCCGTCAGAAGACCCATGGTAATGACGCACAAGACAAAAGGAAAATTCCAACCCAAATGGGAAGGACCATTTGTAGTAGAGTCAGTCTACTCGAATGGGTCATATCGCCTCATAACCTCAAATGGCGATACACTCATGATGCCGATCAATGGCAGGTTCCTGAAGAAATACTATCCTTAGATGGTATTCTTCCGCTGATCAAGTTAAAAGTACACCTCTGATCAAAGTAAGAAGAATTTCTTCATTATAACATCCGACGCCCCCGACGGCTAAGGATAGAGGAAAATGTTGGCTTCTAAGCCCAACATAAGTCTTCGACAACTCATCATGCTGAGGGGAATAGCATGGCTAGCCCAACTCAAACGGTAGGTGGTAAAGGCACCTCAAATCCGTTGATAGCTGAGGGTTTGCTAAAAATCCTAAGTGGACTTGGCTCCACTCTTTCCTCCAAAATCTCTTACCAATTCTCATATACAGAATGGTAGGTCTACAAAATACAACCATTACTAGGTTAACACTATACCTCTGGTAATGGAAACTTTTCAATATTCCTTGTCGAGTACAAATTTTGTTTGTCAACTCTACACGGAGTATCAAACTTTCAAATTTGCCAAGTTAACACTATACCACTGGTACTTCAAAATTTCACTTGTCAATTCTCACCAATAGAATAACATGTCCTCAAATTGCTCTTATCATGAGTCAATCTTGGTCAAGTTAATATTACACCTCTGACAAATTACTGTTAAAGTTTAACACCACACCTCTAAACAGTAATCAGGTTTCTATCAGGTTTAATATTACACCTCTGACAGTCACTTTTCTTCAGACTTCCATATCGAAGCTGAAATGGATGATGCTAAGTTAACATTACACCTCTAGCATCAAGTCATTGCTAAGTTAAACAATACACCTATGTCCATGACTTTCCCTCGGACTTCCTCATACAAGCCGAGATGACCAATGCCAAGTTCAACATTACACCTCTAGCATTACCCTCACTGTCAAGTTAAACATTACACCTATGACAGTGACACTTCTGAGTTAAGTTAATATCACACCTCTACTCACATCCTTGTCAAGTTAACATTACACTTCTGACAAGACCACTTTCAACCCGTTAAGTTAATATCACACCTCTAACGGTAACAAACTTTCCTAGATTCCCCACGAATCTAGTCTCACTTGTTATTCTCTTCAACAGAATAACAAGTCTACCTAAAAACATTGTTAGGTTAATACTACACCATCAACAGTGTTTCCATCAAATCCCCAGCTGAGCTCAATCAAGTTAATCCCAAACACTTGATAAAAGTTCACCCTCCCTGGGGTACCAATTCTACTTGTCACTTTCTCTTATAAAGTGGCAGGTCCACCAAAAATTATTTCATCTCTGTCAAGTTAATATTACACCTCTGACAGTATTGTGAGAGTTCCTGGAATAGGATCTTTTCTACAAAGTTTGACTTATTAAGATTATTATCATAATTTTGACAAAGTCAAAGATTCTTTGCTTCTATGAGTCTAACTGAAGACAAAAAGTTCAAGAGAATGAAAGAGGCAAAAAGAAAAGTGTCACTTTTATTTATATCCAGGCATACGAAAGTGATACAAAATGCTCTCTTATACAATAAGATTGAGTGTTACAATTAAGGAGTACAAAGAAGTCCCTCTCTCTCTCTCAGAGGCCGTACTCATTCCTTGAAGCCGCATCTAATTCCAAGTGCACGATGTCAGAAGAAGTGCCAAACTGTGGCGACAATTGGAGCCGGTTGCACTATGGTGCATGACGTAAACATCGGAAGAGCCCTAGCCGACTAAGCTAAGAGCAATGGTGTTCTTGAGGTCCGGTGGCAGCAGAAAGCTAGGCAACCCTTCCTTCATGAGCATCTCTTTCGCCAGAAGGCCATCCAACGAACATGGAGTGTCCTTGATGTCACTTCTGGAGTGGGAAAGGAAGAGGATCCTATCTGCCACTGTATCCACCATAACCTCCTCGCCGCCATACTTACCCTGACCATCCCTTGCCAGCAGGCATAACTGGTGCAGTGGATCTGAAGAGACTTTGGCGAGGGTTAAGTCCTCGTCAGGGACATAATATATTCCCTCGTAGACGACGAGGACCATAATATATTCCCTTGTAGATGAACATCGAACGAGTTCGCAGACCGGAATATTCTTCCAGGGGCCCAGCGAACCTGAAAAAGAACAATCAAGCCTACCTACAAGGAATAAACAAGGGGTTAGAAAATCTAGAACTTAGTATACTTCAACAAAGAAAACTAAGTGACAGACGCGGCTATTGTCGAAAACTTCAGACGCAGGAATGAGCCCGCGCAGTGAGTCAAAATATCGCGTCAACAGAAGCAGACGCGAATCAAAACTGTGCCACACACAGGATTCAAACGCGGTCTCATTTTGCGCCCGCGCCTAAAACACAAGGCGCGAAAGAACTCAGACGCTGAAAATTGCCATTTCCCTGTCGAGGAAACAGGGGTTGCAAAATTCGGGTCTGAAACCTTCGGCCCGAGTTGGAATTCATCCAAGTCAGTGGCCTTAAAACGCGAGCTTTATGAGCAAAGTCAGCGCCAAGTGCCAAAGACTTCTGTACTCGCGTCCAGGGAAGTTTAAGTCGGTGGCGCAAATTCCAGAAGGAATGCACCAACTATGACTTCATGACAACCTCTTCAAGAGATGCCAAAGTGCAAACCTGGGTGGACTAGAAACATCACGGCAAGTCGGGACGGCATACCAGCAGAGGCCTCTGTCAAGAGTTTAACTCTCTGCATCAGAGTATGGATATGGAAGGTGATCAGAGAGACACTTTGTCCTGAAGAGACCAAACAGAAGCATGAAAGCTCTGGGTCATCTTCTTCCCGGAGTCGTCTTCATCCATGAAGACAGTATCCCTGTTAGAAACTCTGAAGAAGGCGAAAGTTCTCAGAGCAATCGTTCTCTTAAAAGAGAAAATAGTCTAAGATTGGGACTGCTAAAGAAGGCGAGCCCCTATTTATAGGCCGCTCCTGGTAACCGTCATTAATGGTTCATCAATTGGAACCGTCGGCCTTAATGACCGCACGATTGTCAAAGTCCAATGGGAAGCTGACGCGTGGAGGGTCGCTTCGGAAACGTTGAAGACGCTGGTCTACAACCGCCAATGCCGGTTTTACATTAAAGGGCATTAACGCCCAAGTCCAATGAAGAACCGACGCGTGGACAACTGCTTCGGGAAACAACGGATGACCCGGTTTCCCAATCGTCAGTGAAGACTTGACGTTTAAAGATCTCATAAAATCTTTATGTCAGGCCGCATGTAACGTCTGGAAGTTACATCGATACGCAGATGGGAAAACCGCGTCCTGAAACCCGCGTCTCCTTTTTCAGAATGAGTGACGTCCACCTGCGTTCCAAAGGAAAGTCCGCATGACTCAGAATCGCGTCCCTTCAGCAAACAGGGCCCATTTTAAGGGAAAGCACTTGACTCAACAAAGGACTTAGTCTATTCTGAGATTAAGGGGAAAATACACAAGGCTGCGTCCCTCGCGTCCGCTCAAGTCGCGTCTTCATTGGCAGGACAGACTCGCGTTACTCAAAGCCGCGTTTCTCTCTGCGAGTTGACGCTGCCGCGTCTCCCTATGGATTGACGCTGCGTCTCATCAAAAGGACTTAGTTCTATCTGAGTTCTTATGAACTGATGACTGCGTCTCCCTATGAATTGACACCGCGTCTCATCAAAAGGACTTAGTTCTACCTAAGTCCCTATGAACCAATGCCGCGTCTCATCAAAAGGGCTTAGTTCTGCCTAAGGTCCTATGGGTCAAACGCCGCGTTTCATTTAAAGAACTTAGTCTCACCTAAGTTCAGCATTCACAGTCAGTTAATCAAAGATTGTGATTAAGAGGTCGAATTCATCCACAGCAAGGCAACAAAGGAGGTGGAACCAAAAGACTTCAAAGACTTTTATTATATCAAAAATGATAAAGGCTAATACAAAACACTCTTAGTAAACAAAGTGTCCTTTCTTAAAAAAAAAACAGAGAGAAGGCTACAAGTCCTGGTCCGCCAAAGAACGGATTTGCTCTCTAAGGCGATGTATCTTATGTTAACGCGCCTTCTCAACCTCCATGAGAGCTCGGGCCCGCAGATCCGCTTCAGACAAAAATCCTTGCGCTTGCACTTGGAGGGATTCCAGCTCGGACGAACGAACAGAGAGGTCCGCTTCAGCTTGCGCCTTGGCAACCTCTAACTCCGCTAGCCTCTTTTCAGAGGTAGCAAGCCTCTGTTCGTTGAAGACAATCATGACCTCAGCCCTGGCTATAACAGCCCGAGAGTCGAGGATAGCCTGCTTTGCGGCCCGTATGATCGTCTCTGACTCCTCGGACTCAATCGCCAGCCTTTGGTGATCAGCCTGGACACGTTCAAGAAGACGAGTGCTATCGGTGATCTTCTCCTCCACCTCTCTTCGCTCCTGCTCTTGAGCAACAAGGAGCCTATTCAGCGTTTCTTGGGCTTCGTGGGATGAACCGGCATCATCCTCCAGGGATCGAAGCTCTCTCAGGTGCTGTCCCAGCTGATCCACCAGCAGCTGACTCGCCTGGGCTAGCGAAGGGCCTCCGGCCAACTTGATGTTCTCGACCTAGTTCCGAGAAACATCTGGGCGAAGTCAAGGGAGCTACCCCTAGTCAGGACGAAATCGATGCATGTTCGCATCGAGGTAAGGAACTGCTGCACCGCCTGGCGTGTCAAAAGCTCCATGATATCATCATCCGAAGTGCTCCCCGATCCCCTTTCTATCACGGGGTGGGGGATGTAGATCGACTCTGTTGGTGCAAGAGTCGAGCTGACCACGGGTACGGCAGGAGCAGGAGCAGCCACTGGCGCTTCTAGGGGTACCACTTCTGCAGGAGCCTCCACAGCCGATGACAGGGTAGTGAGCTCGACCTCCTCAGAAACCTCAGCCAAGGCTTGCGCCGTGTGGCCTTCCGGAGGGACACTGACCGTCAGACTCTCTACCTGGGCCCCCTCAGTTCTCTTTGCAAGTTATCTTAACATTAGCCAGAATGGTAAAAAGAGAAACATCCGAGACATCAAAACTTCCTTACCAAGTTGGAGGTCCAGAGATGTCGAATCCTTGGGCGAACCCTGCAGAGGAGAAGTCTCCCTGACTTCAGTGGTGGCCTCCTCTTTCTGCAGAGGAGAAGTCTCCCTGATTTTCAGTGGTGGCCTCCTCTTCCTGCAGAGTAGAAGTCTCGGCAGCTGGAGTCTCAACTCCTTCCGGCTGGGTCAACTCTTGCATCATCTCCTCGATATGCGAGGAGGTTGCAGCCTCGGTATCCTCAGCCAATCCTGCAGTATAAAGGAGAATGTTAATGCCTCCTCTTCAAAATGAAAAGGGAAATCAGGTCAGAAGGTGAAAAGAGTACCTTCAGCAGGAGCAACCGCTGGTGGTGACATCGTCGCTGGCTCACACCCATGTATTTCCTCCTCCGAGATGTGTGAGAATTTGCTCGGATCAGGAGGAGCGGGTTCGTCACCATAGTCGACCTCATCCTCAAAATCGCTTTCCTCTGCGGATGAGGAAGACGACAGTCAACGTGAGAGGCCTCGGTAGCCGGAGCCTTGCTTCTAAACACCCCAGTGGTAGGGCTGGGGTCAACCATCCGAGGACTGGAGATGAAGACAGAAGTGAAAAACACCTAGAGGGGGGGTGAATAGGTGTTAGTGCTAATCTAAAACTAAATTGCAAAACTAAGTGCGCTAATAACGGAAGCTAATGCAAACTATGCACAAACTAATACAATACAACAAGTGTAGCCGAATTCCCCTTGCGAGGCTCTGGACTAACTCCCCTTGATTCCCCTTTAAATGGGTGAGGTGCTATGTGAAGCTCTTGTTGGATGAGTATAAGTTAGGCACACACACACAAGCAATCCAAGCAATATGAAATACACACAATCAAGCCAAGCATATAAGAATGAATTGCAATATAAAAGATGTAAGGCAACACAAGCAATGTATAAGATATGTATGCAATGAAAGAATGATGCTTGAATGAAATGATGCTTGCACAAAGTAAAGAGAGTAAGAGTTGAGAGATATGGATCAATCGCAAAGACCAAGATATGTTTCGAGGTTCGAGCCCCTAGCTCTACATCCCCGCCTACACCACCGTGTAGGATTTCCAATCCACTATCTCCTACCGAGGGAACCTCTACCAAAGAGGATTTGTTACAACTCTAGGAGTACCAAACTCCTCTCTCAAACAACCACCTCACAACCGAGGGTTAGGCCCGTAGCCAATACAACAACCAATAACAACACCTCTACCGAAGAGGCTCACAACCAATCTCAATCACCTCACACTTGAGGGATACAAACCAATCACCCGATCACCTCTACCTAAGAGGGATACAACAATAATAAGGGTGTTTACAACAAGTGGTTCCAAAAACCAAAACTCAATCTCTCTTTTTTTTCTCTTTTCTTTTCCACAAAACAAGATCTAAATAGATTAGGATAGGTGATAGCTCAAGTGTGGAAATAGGTATTTTTGGAAACAAGCAACAAAGAAAAACTACTTGGGAAATTTCTTGTAAAAGATAGAAAATGCAAGATCAAATCAAAATCCCAAAACCTAGTTTTCTTTGATTTTCCAAAAAACCAAAACAATAAAGATTAAATTCTTTTTGGCACTTAAACTCTTTTAAAACTTGTTTTAAAAACTAGAGAAACACAAAAATTTTTCTCCTTGAAAACCTTGGCCAAAATCCAAAGAGATGGGTTTATATAGGCCAAATAGAAAAACTAGCCGTTAGGCTGACGTGTCAGCCTGACTGGCCTAACGGTCGACCGGCCGGTCGACCGTCCAACGGTCATATTTTGACCCGTTGGAACCTCCGGTCGACCGCCCGGTCGACCGAAACAAACAGAGAGCAGAGCTCTCTGCAGCGGTCGACCGTCCGGTCGACCGGCCCCTGGCTGCCAGACGTGCACAAGTCTGTGCACGTCGGTCGACCGTGCGGTCGACCGGCCTTAGGTGCGGTCGACCGCTCGGTCGACCGTTCTGGCCTGACAGGTCAGTCTGGGTCCAAAAATGGTATAAAACATGTTAGAAAAATCTTTTAAAAAACTTCTATCTTTTCTGAAAATTTCATAAACTTGTTTTATCATATAGCATTGATATTGAAACATGTGATAATCATTTCTACTCAAATATCAAGCATATGAAATCATTTTTGTTCTTCTCATTTTTATCAAAAACAAACTCTTGTATTTTTATCAAACTTGGCTTTTCAACACATGAATAGGGATATCAAAATAAGTTTGTTTAGCACGTTTAAACATGTATGTATATCTAGAACATATCTAATATACATAGAAATAAAGTAAACTTGTTTTGATTTACTATTCATGAAAACCCAAAATCTAAATCATGAAACGTGTGTGTATGTGTGCACTTGAGCATATTAACTATTCTAAACTTTACAAATGGATCTAAAAACTCATAATCTAAACTAGGATACCTAAGTCTCTTGACGATCTTCCATCTTCAAGTAGACTTGCTCCCAAACGCGATCCACCGAGTGCAAAGGTATGATCTTTAAGCTTTGGCACCGGAATCACCATGATAAGCTTCCAAACACCTTGTTGAAACTAATCACCAACTAATATCTTGGTTAATGATCTGAAACTTAAACAATACAAGATTATTAGTAAACATAACTACATGAGTTAATCATCATCAAAACTAGGGTGGAAGGCCTTTGGGCCAACAATCTCCCCCTTTTTGATGATGACAAAACTCATGGAGTTATATATGCATGGATTAAAGTAAAGCTTCAAGGAAGCTCCCCCTTAACTCATGCATAGCCAAATAAACATAATAATATGCAATGAAGGCTCTTAAAAACATGAATGCACAAATATACATAAACAATAAAGTTCTAGATACCAATGAAATATTTAAAGCAAAGCATGCTCTAGATAACAATTAACAAATAAACATTTTCTAGATGCTCTAGATACCAATAAACATACATTAAACTATATTAAACTTAATATATGCAAAAACATAACTATGCATATATATAAAATATGTACCAATCATGCATTTTGATTGTGAATTTTATATATGCATGTTAAACTCTCAAATAATTCTCCCCCTTTTTGTCAATCATCAACAAAGGGGCAAACAATCAAAATAATATAATGAGGGGTAAAAATCTTTCTCCCCCTTTTGAGTCAAACAAAACAATACAAACAATGGTCTCCCCCTTTTTGTCTAAAACAAAAAACAAAGTCAATAAGGGGTGACTACAAACATGATATCAATTAAACATATGTCAATGAAGCATCTTGATACCAAATGAAAATAAACAAAGATCAATAAATGTTATATGCTATAACATTCATGAAGAGGAAGACGCTAAGTTAGCTTCCCTACACATATGAGTTACATGAAGAAAGGAAGACACGCCCTAATTCACATAACACAAAATATGTAATGCATAAAAGGAGATGTGAAGCTCCCCTACACACGTGTACCACATAAGGAAGAGTTGTCAAGCTCTTCAATACAAGATACACTCAACATGAATTTATACACATATAGGCAATGTAAAATAAATATGTTTTTCTTAAACAAAATTTTGAGATACCAATTTAAAACATTAACATAAACATCTTGATATCATTAAGAGAAATGTGTTCTTTTAAACATATGATACCAATTTGAAAACTATATTTAACATAAAGCAAGGGAGTGGAAATCAAATACCAATTGAAAGACAACATCAAATTTTCTCCCCCTTTATGAAATACCAACTAAACATATGCATAAGCTTGTTAAGATACCAATTGAAAACAAATCAAATAGAAAATTTTTTTCAAGCTTAGCATAAACAAGTATATATACGTATGAAAATTAGATACCAATTGACATTGATATTCTTGAAAGAGTAAGCATACATATACAAAACATATATGAGTATAAAAAAAGATCAAAAATTGATACCAATTGAAAGTGTTCAATGATACCAATTGAAAGAATAGGATCAAGTGTATATCTCATATTATAGCGAAGAATATGAACTAGTTAAAACGAAAAGTTTTGTTAACTAGTACGAAATCCTTCAAGCAAGGAATAAATACAAATCATTTTTCATAAAAAATGAAATCCACATGATAATCAATACTCTAATCCAATTAAGCATAAAAATGTCTCATGAGAACAAAACATGAGCAAATAATAAATGTGAGTGTACAAGTCACGTTATGGAGATCACAATCATGAAAATTTGTTCAATTAAGTTCAATTATTCCTTAAACAAGAAAACTAAAAATTAATATTATTTAATCTTCAAGGCATATGTATGTCTAATATAAACTAAAATATACATACATATCCAAAACTCAACGAGTCCACAAAAGTAAATGCATGAAGGCACGTGGCTCAAAAGGATGTATATGTATAAGATTAGTTTGAACTAGATAGACATATACATGAAGTTAAACATGAATACATGAGACATGAAAAGCTAAAATTTTCTTTAAAAAAACCAAGTTCATTTCAAGGTATATGTATGAATTGTCAACACACTAAGTATACATACATATCCCTAAACACAATTGAGTCCATTATATATAGATTTGCATGAAAAGCAAATGACTCAAGGGGGGTAAACATGTATATCTTAATGTTTGGCAATACAAACATATACATGAAGTGAAAACACATGATTTTTCAAATAAATTCAAAAATAGGAATACAAGTTTAAAATGTATGAATCATCAAAACTAGACTATACTAGCACATCTAATGGGTACAAATAAGCATTCAAGCCCAAACATATATAGATTTGTTTGTAGCCCATCATATGTACAAATATAAGTCATAGTCTTAATGAAAACTAACATCTAAACATATATTCAAAACATGAAGTATCAAAACAAACACGAATATTATTTTGCTATATAAAACAAGCAAAGATTCATCAAAAATTCTTTATCAAACTTCTAGGTATATGTATGATTCATCCAAATTTAACAATATACATACATATCCCAACCGTAAACGAGTCTATTAAAGTATTTGCATGAAGGCAAAAGACTCATGGGTATACATGTATATGTATTAGGTTTGAATTCAAAATACATATACATGAAGTAAAAACATGAAAATAGGCATAGCAGGTATAAATGAAGGAATCATCAAAACTAGCTTACACATGTGCATATAGTGGGTACAAATGAGCATGAAGTGCAAACATATAAAAGTCAATTTGTTCTCACTATGTGTACATGCATACATGCAAGTTTTGATAAAATCTACATCTAAACTAGTTTATACCACATAAAGCATAAAACAACAAAAAATCATCATGAGGAAACTAAAACATGATTACTATGTAAATTCACATGTATTAGATTCATGATGTACATTATAGCTTAAACAAAAGGTGAGAACACTAAATATGGGTTCATATAAGCAAGTGTGTCTCAAATACTATACGTGTATGTCAAGGATCTAATAAACATGGAATGAACATACTAATCCATAGACATCAAAAACATGTTATAAAGCATCAAAACATGCTATAAACAATAATATGAAAGCATGTAAACAATAAATGGGAGTTAGGAATTTGTTACCAAAACCTAGAAGGCAACTCTCCTTGTCTCCAAAAACATGGTGGTCATCTCCACCAAATCTTCCCTTGAAAGTGATGCATCCAATTGATTTCCTTTAAGCCCGGAACGCATCCACTCCAAGGTGCTATCACTCTCACGTCATGTGAGAGCCCACACCTACATCAAAAACAATAGGAGGGGTGGTCTTTGGTACCCACATCTTGTTGGGTCCATGGGGGTAGTCCCTTCCCTAACCCAAACAAATTTCTTTGCTAAATTTGAAACATTTAATCTATCATAACAAAATTTAGCAAGATGGCCCTTACGTCCACAATGTGTACAAGTGTACACATGAGCATACATTGTGTGATGGTGTCCGTGAGAAGCATGTGTATTCCGTGGGGGCTGTGCATGCATAAAAGTTGGAACTTGTTTCTTACGAACCAAGGTTTCCAAGCGAGTGTGGTTCATGGCACATTGGCTCATAGTGGAGCCAAACAATCTACTCTCTTCTTTAACATACAAATATCATCATTAATCCTAGAAGAAGAGGTACATGCATTAGGTAGACTAGATGAAGAAGCTACACTAGCATGGCAAACATGTTCATCAATCTTATTTTTCAAAACAACATTTTTTCTTAAACACACATCTAAATCATTTGAAATGGAAATAATTTTATTTTTCAAAGCAACATTCTCTTTTAAAACAAAATTAATTTTGAAGACAAGTTTTCATTTTTCTTCAAAAGTGTATCACAATCATTTTTAGATTTTAAAATTCATTTTCTTTAGTGCAAGTTCCAATTTAGATCTCAATGGATCCCTTCATTATAGACCTCAACCTTTCTTGCAAAACATTATCAAGTTTAGAATGCAAACTCTTATTTTCATTTTCAATTTCTAGACTTTTCTTTTTCAAAATCTTATATTTTTCAATCAATTTTTCACATACAATAGATAGTTCTTCATTTACAGCATAGGCATCAAAATCATCACATGAAGAACTAGCATCATCACTATCTAAGTGGGATTCCGAATGTACCTCAAGGGAGTCATTCCCTTGGACCATATAGCATTGTTGTGGTTCGGATTCTCCACTAGATTCCTCCTCTTGGATATGCACTTGAAGCTCGGAGCTGTTGGTGGTTGTCAATTTGTTCCACACTACAAAAGCGGAATCAAAGTTAGAAACACATAAAAGATAATCTTTAGATAAGGTGCTTCTAATGGCCTCAAGGGCTTGTGCATTGGCCCCTATATGATTGCGATCACTAAGGAAGGATTCCTTGGTAATAGCAAGATAAACTTTATGACCTAGGGTTTGTAAATAAACGGTCATCCTAATCTTCCAAACATGAATGTTGGAAGGGTCATACATAGGTGGGGTCATGAAGGCCATGGTAAACTATATGTGTGCAAACAAGCAAATGCAAACAATAGATTAGCAAGCAAATGGATCTCACTCCTAGGATGTTAAGCCTAATATCAGGAGCACTAGCTCTGATACCAATTGAAAAACACTAGAGGGGGGTGAATAGGTGTTAGTGCTAATCTAAAACTAAATTGCAAAACTAAGTGCGCTAATAACGGAAGCTAATGCAAATTATGCACAAACTAATACAATACAACAAGTGTAGCCGAATTCCCCTTGCGTGGCTCTGGACTAACTCCCCTTGATTCCCCTTTAAATGGGTTGAGGTGCTATGTGAAGCTCTTGTTGGATGAGTATAAGTTAGGCACACACACACAAGCAATCCAAGCAATATGAAATACACAAATCAAGCCAAGCATATAAGAATGAATTGCAATATAAAAGATGCAAGGCAACACAAGCAATGTATAAGATATGTATGCAATGAAAGAATGATGCTTGAATGAAATAATGCTTGCACAAAGTAAAGAGAGTAAGAGTTGAGAGATATTGGATCAATCGCAAAGACCAAGATATGTTTCGAGGTTTGAGCCCCTAGCTCTACATCCCCGCCTACACCACCGTGTAGGATTTCCAATCCACTATCTCCCACCGAGGGAACCTCTACCAAAGAGGATTTGTTACAACTCTAGGAGTACCAAACTCCTCTCTCAAACAACCACCTCACAACCGAGGGGTTAGGCCCGTAGCCAATACAACAACCAACAACAACACCTCTACCGAAGAGGCTCACAACCAATCTCAATCACCTCACACTTGAGGGATACAAACCAATCACCCGATCACCTCTACCTAAGAGGGATACAACAATAATAAGGGTGTTTACAACAAGTGGTTCCAAAAACCACAAACTCAATCTCTCTTTCTTTTCTCTTTCTTTTCCACAAAACAAGATCCTAAATAGATTAGGATAGGTGATAGCTCAAGTGTGGAAACTAGGTATTTTTGAAAACAAGCAACAAAGAAAAAACTACTTGGGAATTTCTTGTAAAAGATAGAAAATGCAAGATCAAATCAAAATCCCAAAACTTAGTTTTCTTTGATTTTCCAAAAAACCAAAACAATAAAGATTAAATTCTTTTTGGCACTTAAACTCTTTTAAAACTTGTTTTAAAAACTAGAGAAACACAGAAATTTTTCTCCTTGAAAACCTTGGCCAAAATCCCAAAGAGATGGGGTTTATATAGGCCAAATAGAAAACTAGCCGTTAGGCTGACGTGTCAGCCTGACTGGCCTAACGGTCGACCGCCGGTCGACCATCCAACGGTCATATTTTGACCCGTTGGAACCTCGGTCGACCGCCCGGTCGACCGAAACAAACAGAGAGCAGAGCTCTCTGCAGCGGTCGACCGTCCGGTCGTCCGGCCCCCTGGCTGCAGACGTGCACAAGTCTGTGCACGTCGGTCGACGTTGCGGTCGACCGGCCTTAGGTGCGGTCGACCACTCGGTCGACCGTTCTGGCCTGACAGGTCAGTCTGGGTCCAAAACTGGTATAAAACATGTTAGAAAAATTCTTTTAAAAAACTTCTATCTTTTCTGAAAATTTCATAAACTTGTTTATCATATAGCATTGATATTAAAAGATGTGATAATCATTTCTACTCAAATATCAAGCATATGAAATCATTTTTGTTTCTTCTCATTTTTATCAAAAACAAACTCTTGTATTTTTATCAAACTTGGCTTTTCAACACATGAATAGGGATATCAAATAAGTTTGTTTAGCACGTTTAAACCATGTATGTATATCTAGAACATATCTAATATACATAGAAATAAAGTAAACTATTTTGATTTACTATTCATGAAAACCCAAAATCCAAATCATGAAACGTGTGTGTATGTGTGCACTTGAGCATATCAACTATTCTAAACTTTACAAATGGATCTAAAAACTCATAATCTAAACTAGGATACCTAAGTCTCTTGACGATCTTCCATCTTCAAGTAGACTTGCTCCCAAACGCGACCCACCGAGTGCAAAGGTATGATCTTTAAGCTTTGGCACCGGAATCACCATGATAAGCTTCCAAACACCTTGTTGAAGCTAATCACCAACTAATATCTTGGTTAATGATCTGAAACTTAAACAATACAAGATTATTAGTAAACATAACTACATGAGTTAATCATCATCAAAACTAGGGTGGAAGGCCTTTGGGCCAACAAGAAGGAGACCCAGGCTGTTGTGCCTCATCCCTCCTCTGAGCTGAGGAAGACTCAGGCTGAGCTGAGATCCCCGGAATCTCAACATCGCATCCGCTCATTTATCGACCTCGAGCTGCTCGGTCTCGTCAGTGGCGGTGGGTCTGTCAGCAGGCTCCCCTTCCTCTGCAATCCTGAGGCTCCTGCGATGTAACCTGCGGGCATGGACTAAGGGAGTGTCATCCTTGTCCACCTCTTCCTCCCTCGGCTCCCCAACACCAGAAGGGATGTCCGCGGATCGACAAACTGCAGCCGTCAAGTCTCTCCGGACCTTCTTTGGGGCAGGCTCAGCAGTGGAAGTAGAGCCTTGACGACGCTTGCTCACCGCCTGTCGAGCCCTGGTTGGTCGCGGCTCCGCCCACTCCGCCCTTGTTGCTCGCGGCTCCTCCCTTGACCTTCTCCCGACCTCCTTCAGAGCCTTCAGGTACTGCTCGACGCCTCGCGAGCGTTTACCGGACTCCGACCTTACTTCGAGATTTGCATTGATACTCTCAATGCATGAATACTCCGGAACAAAGTATGGTGTCTGGTGACTTGGAAGTACCAGGAGCAGAAGCTGAAGCTCATACGGCACTTTGATCCCTCGATAGGTAGACGGAAAGTTGCTTCCGTCCCTCCGGCCACACTGTAGTACCAAGCCCGAGCACCTTCGAACAAGTTCCCTTCGAAGGCGAGTCGAGCATTGGGATTGCCGACGTAGAGTTGATCGTAGCCGAACTGTCAGGCGAAACGATTCGGCATGTACGGCTCGATTGTGCATGAAGTCCCTTGCGGGAAAATCACATATCCGGGCCGAATGTTGATCAACCACCAGAAGACCCCCGTGGACAACCTCGTGAAGTCATCTGGGCCCGCGAAATCAGTAAATAGATCCCCGAAAGATGCACCAGGGATCTCGGGGAAGCAGCGATGAGCTGGTAGTTCGAAGCATCTGAAATGCACTTCCGGACGAAATACATATAAGTATTATGCCAGTCCGAACCCTCCAACCGCTGTACAAAAGGGGCGAAACCCTCACTCCAAGGCACCGGCGTCATCAGGGAAGGGCAGTGCATCACGTACCAAGCCATGAGGTACGTGTAAGGCAGCTCGATCCGAGGGTTGGGGCGCTTCACCGTCGGCTTCCCCTCTGAGTCAAGGATCGGCTTGCCATGGGAGTCGACAGCCTTCCCTGCCTCGTAGAAAGCCTGGGTTAACGCCCGCAACCCGCTCTGAATGCCAGCCGCCATGGCCGGGAGAAGGGCTATGGGACTGCCATAGGCCAGGAGCACCGCCGGGTACACTACATCGGCAACAATGACTTCATGTGGCAACGTGGGCACCACACAACGCTTCAGCCACAGCATTAAGAAGCCCGCCAACAATGCTCGATCGGAGATAGGGGTCTGGGCTTGATGGTGAAAGCTTTCGAAGACCATATCAGGTTCGAAACCGTCCTCGTTCGAAACCGTGGTGTAGAAGCCTTCAGGAGCCTGGGCAATCCTGTCGTCAATTTCCTTGTCAGAGCTGGGAGCCAGTCGGGTTATTGGATGGTCTTTCTTATTGACATTGTTGAACAAGTAACTGGCCCAAGACAGCAGCTTGATTCCTTCCGACCTCCAAGTGGTTATCTGGCCGCAAATATGGAAGTGACATAGCACTTCCCAATAAGTCTCGTACATTTGAGGAGACCCTTTCTTCATAAGGTTGAGCTCCTTAGTGGTTGGGATATATTCCTCATAGGGAGAATCCCCTGTTGCCAGCCCCGAGACCTCATGCAACTCGTGCAGTGCAAGGCCCATCTCTCCGACCGGGGTGAAGAATGTCCCCGTCAAAGAATTGTAACGCTCAAGGACCCCGAAGAAGTTCTGAGAACTCGGCGGGATGCCATACTGCACGGCCCTGACTGCTGGATATAGTCCCACATGCTCTAGCAGATCTCCAAGATCGGCAAGGACGAAGCTCACCATCCTGCACCACCAATACTTCTCGGTGTAATGAACCCACCCGGGCGCACGGAACTCAACAGGAAAATCACCCTCCGCTTTCATAAAACGCGTTGAGGAAGGTAGTGCCGAGTTTTGGTATCTCTCCAACTGGGAGCTCAGACTTGCGCGACCCGGGGAACAGGCCGAGAACCGCCCTATCATGACCATCATGACGGTATACCTTTGGGAGCCCAAGTCACCGAGGGTAATCTCAGGGACATATCGGGAAACGTCCCATTTCATCTTCCGAGGGACGGACATTGCTGGAGATAAGACAGCGGGAACATCCTCTCCATGACTGGAAGAAAGAATCTTCTATCCCCTATCTGACGGAGCCATCTATAATTCCATCATACATGGAATAGCCGCCATCACCGATACGATCTCCGAAGAAGAAGGCAGGCTTCTCCAGCTTGACGCGATCATCCGTTGTGAATGCTGCATCGGTCATAAGCACCGAAGGGTCATCATATCAACATGGAGAGCCTCTTCTGGCGCTCCTGCGACCTGTCAGCAGTCACAGGTACTGTCCTTCGTAGCACAAAGGCCATATCACGGTCAGCACCACCTACATGTCCAAAGTGGCGCTCTTTGCGAGTGGGGCAGAAGGGTGTGGTACTGCAAAAGAAAAGGACACTAATCAGACACCTTATCAGAAGCGAAAAAAAAATGCTAAGTGTCTATAGTCCAGACGCAGAAGAGATACTGGACGCAGGAATTATCAAATCCGCGTCCAGACCTGCAAATCCGCATCCAGGCATAAGACCCGCGGGATCAAATCCGCGTTTTGCAAACCAAGACTTATGAAAAATCTCTAAGTACTTGGCTCAGGTGCAAGATTCATCAAAAACCTGCACCTGATGAAAAATCTTCAAGTCCGCGTCTGAACCCTTCACAATAGAAATATTCTAAGTGAAAGAATCCGAAATGCAGGACTCGCTGGCACCGGGTCATCAAACCCGCGCCTTGGTTATCAACTCAAAAGACCGCGTCTGAGACCGCGTCTGAGAATCAAACACGGTTTGTTGTCTGTGTTGACGGTTCTGTGTTAATGGTTCTCCTCCAAAAGATATCTTTTTGGGTTCCACGAACTCCCATTAATGGTGAAGTTCAACCCTAAACGGCGTTATTCCTGGGAAAAGGACTTCCTGCGCGGAGGAACCGCCCCTCTGGGCATCGGCGACGGTCGCTCTTGAAGAGGATGCGGTTGGCTTGGTCTTAGGTGCCATTGCTGATTAAGAATCCAGTAATGGAGATGAACAGAGAAAGAAGAACTCTTTTTCTTAAAAAACTCTAAACAAATGCGCTCGGAGAAGAAGAGGTATCTCTCTGACTGTTGCCATTTATAGGCACAAGGATTCGCGAAGATACGCGGCGCGTGGCTCGATTAGTTCTGCAGTGAGTCATCGCTTGACGCGTGGAAGAAATCATTTTGATGATTCGCGAAGATCATGCGCCATGGCTCTGCAGCGAGTCATCGCTTGACACGTGGAACAGATCATTTAATGAACCGGGAAGTCCGCGCGCCAAAAAGGTGAAAATCCTGTCAGTTCCCCAGGCCAACTGGCAGTGCAATCATGACATGGCACAGATTCGCACCCGACGGCCGCGCCTCTTCGATGGACATGCCCCGTCATCACCGCCATAAATGCATTCAAAAAGTCGCGTCTCTCTAAGAAGTTCGCGTCTTTCCAGCCCGGCTGAACATCGCGTCTGCTTTATGGAATATCAGTCGCGCACCCCATGAAAGTCGCGTCTTTAAAGCAGTACTATCTCTGCTCTTCAAAAAGAACTGGCGTTCAGTCTTGCTTCTTCAGATCAGTTAACAGTACACTGGCACAAGCAGATGATCGTCCACTCCTGGCTTAAAGCGCGTCCATGACAGACTAAAAGCAATCGGGGAGGTTTAGACTGTGTATCTAGACACTCAACACGATCAACTCTGGTGGCCTCAAAGAGTTCAATGTACACTCACGAAGACCAACTCCAGATAAGATCAAACCCGGAGCATTAACAGTCAGTCATAGAGGTGAATTCAGTTAGAGTCCAAAGTATTTCGAAATCCGTCCCAGTTAACTGCGGAATATCGAAAACTTTGGAGGGGGTTCTGTAGGCTGTCTAAAAAGTCACTAAAAGACAAGCCATTAAAAAGCAGAGTTTCAAGACGCGAAGGCTCAACATCAAGGCGCGTAGGCTCGACACCCGCGTCTCAACATCAAGGCGCGTGGGCTCGACACCCGCGTCTCAACACCAAGGCGTGAGGGTCCAAACACCCGCGTCTCAACATCAAGGCGCGTGGGCTCGACACCCGCGTCTCAACACCAAGGCGCGAGGGTCCAACACCGCGTCTCAACATCAAGGCGCGTGGGCTCGACACCCGCGTCTCAACACCAAGGCGCGAGGGTCCAACACCGCGTCTCAACATCAAGGCGCGTGGGCTCGACACCCGCGTCTCAACATCAAGGCGCGTAGGCTCGACACCCGCGTCTCAACATCAAGGCGCGTGGGCTCGACACCCGCGTCTCAGCATCAAGACGCGAGGGTCCAGACCCGTGCCTCGATTATAACTGCCCTTGTAATTGGGCAGTCATCGCCCACATAGCGGGGAAGTGGGGAAGTTGGCCCCTCATCGTGGAGCATTTTTAGGGGGCACGTTCACCCCCTAGGACCTCTATAAATAGCCTCGTTTGCTATGAGGTCGAGGCAATCATAAGAGAGGGGATAGACACAAGGGCGATCAAAAAAGGCATTTAGCATCAAGAGGATCAGAAGATCACAGAGAGAGACAGACCGAGACAGGAGAGAGCTCAACTCTTCGTCAAGCTCGCTGCGTACGAGTGTTCTCTGCCTACCTTCTCTTTGAGAGTTTTGGTAGACAGAGCTGTGCTACTCCCTCTACCAGCCAAAGAGAAGATTCCCTGACGATCCCGACGGTCATCCGGTCAACGGAGAACAAGATTCACTCTCCACCGCCACACGAAGAACCAGCACTAAACAAAGGGAGGATTCAAGACTCAACATCCTCTCTCCCTTGTAACTGGAAGGAAAAAGCAGTTTTGTTGTAATTTTTCATCTGATTCAAGGAAAACTTTACAGTAAAGACCTCTTTCTCTTTTTCCGGCGCGTACAGAGCTTATATCATGTTTAAAGTTTTGTATTTATCAAAACTAATTTTAGATCTTATTGTAAAAAACAAGTATATTTCATCTTCTTTGTGTATTGGATTATATCCATACAAGCGATGCTTTAAAAGTATTTAAATATCCTATTTTTATATATGAAAAAGTTTTGGAAAAATCTAATTTTCATTTAGAAAGTTTGGTTTGAAAAAATATCGGTTTTAGTTTAAGCTTTAAATTCTATGCCTCAAAAATAGTTTAAATTGTTTGTAATATGTATGATTTTTTATCACACATATTTGTACTTCAAAGTATTCACATGAACTTATTTTGTTGATTTTTTGAAGATTTTATGGGATTTAAAGTGAATTTAAAAAGATATTTAAATATCCAAAAAATGTGTTTCAGGGCTTCTGTCGGCCGACCGACTATTCGACCGACACACGGCTGGTCAACTGACAGTCGACCGACATGCACAGAAACGTGCACGAGCCCATTGATCGGGGGAAAACCACGCACAAAATATGTCGTTTTGAAATCAAGAGTGAAAGTGTGTGCTTTGGCTTCCTTGATACTTCCATTATAGCATAAAGGCTAAAACGAGTCGAATCCACAAGGACGGGAGGCGATAGAAGTTTTACCCGTTGATTCACGTGTGTGTTAAAAGTTCTTCAATGTTTAAAAGAATGAAAAGATAGGAAAACAAAGAATAAAAGAGAAGTACGGTGAAACACAAAGAAGTGAGAACATAGAATATAAATGTGTGTTTTTGAATATTTTTAAAACAAAGTGAAAAGATAAAGAACTCATGCCTTCTAACTACTAATGACTCCTAATGGGGGAGATTCTATCTCCTCATTTTAAAATAACCGCAAGTGCACGGTCGTTCAGTGTAGCACTTGAGGGTTGATTCTAAGGAATAGGTGGTTCTTTTGGTTTCAACACTTCTAGGCGAATTAGTCAAAAAGATTTGGGGTTTTGAGTGAGTTTCTAAACTAAATGTCAATTTAAGAAATAAAGTCAAGCACCTAGAATTGAATCCCCTAAACTAGAATCAAGTGGTCAATCTCGTTTCTCCATACTAGTCTATTGTTGCTCACCAAAATTTTTACTTCTATTAGGTAAAATAAATCTGAACACTAGATCTAAGCACAAGATATTATCCAGTTACATGATCCATCAAACATAAATTAATTAAATTAAACAAATAACATAAAGGCAACAAAAGCCTAAGAATGGACCATTAACTCCCGATACATAGCCTGTTAAATAACCAGTCGTTCTAAAATAATCTCCTAAAAGTTGTCGGTCAATTGGTGTGCATACAGTTCTAGATAAGATATCTACCTTGGTCTACAAAAATTTAGCCTAGATTCATCTTCTCTAAGTACTCGCAGAAAAATTACCTACTCATGCTTAAATTATTGACTTAAAACGATCTACATAAACAATCAACAGGAAAAACTAATCTAACAAATTATAAGAAATAATTAATCAAACTAATTAACTAATGAATTAAATAATTAAATAATTAAACATAACAATTAAACTAAACTTACCTGCAACAGTGCCGTGTGGGCCTTTCAAAGAGGGGCGCCTGCTTGTTGCTTCAAAGCGGGGCGCCCCCCTTGTTTCTTCAAATGGGGCGCCAACACGCGCCCCTGTTGCTTCAAATGGGGCGCCAACAGTCGCCCCTCCTGCTGTGCTGAAAAGAGGCGCCTTTGTAGGCGCCTCTTTCTCCTTTTCTTTTCCTTTTTTTATTTTTTTTCAGAAACGAAAAAAAAAGAAAAATAAATAAATAAACACAGGATGAAATATTAAAAGAAATTTAGCATCAAGAAATCCGCCTCCAAGAGAAGATGTTAACTTCTAAAAAATTACAGAAAATTGAGAAAGTGGCCAAAATCAAAGGCTTCCTAAACCCTAGCCTTTACATGTATATTTATAGCCTAGAGTTTGCTTATTTTACATGAAAATCCAAAGTAGTTACAAAATTATAAGGAGAATTGTTAAATTAATTATGCACTTTTGCATCTCTGTTCATTTTGCGTTTAAGCCCCTGATTTTTACAAAATTACGTTTTCACTCAAATTTGCCTCGAACTTTAGTTTTAGACATAGTAGAGCGATCCCAGCAGTGCCAAGCCTCCTATCTCTCCTTCAACTCATTTTAACGCGCTTTACGGTCTCAAAAGAGTGTTTTGTGGTCCAATCTTCTCCTAATAACTTTGTCTGCAAAATAGACTAAAAATACCCGAGTAGTATTGTTTATAAACAAATGATAGATAAATATGGGCATGAAAATGTGACAAAATTGTACTCAACAAATACCCCAACACCTATCTTTTGCTAGTCCTCGAGCAAAACTAATAAAAAGAAAAAGAAAAACTAAACTACCCTAACTCACTTTCGTAGGAATCACGGTTGTACTTAGCATGTGCAACAAACCGTTAAACCCCTAGGTTACCCTTAGATGACGAGTTTTGTTTCATGAGGGTTTTCAGTGGATTACACCTACAAAATCCAAGAAAGTTAGAGATTAAGAAATAAATAAAAGTAAAATAAGGATAACCGAAAATCAAGAAAAGAAAAAGAAATCAATTTTTTAGTTAACTAGCTAGCAAGATCATCAATTTCTATGAGTTTCATTTTCAAGTAAAACCTTAATTCAAGATATCATATTGGTTATAAAATAAAGTCTCAAATCCAAAACTTTACATTATATGTCCTAAGTTTCAGATCCTATGTATTCCGTGATCGTGATGTAGTAATTAAGTTTGGGAATATTTAATTACAACTTTCATACTTTTTTTTTGTGATAACAATTTTTTTCCTACTTTTTCTCTTTTTTTAGGACTTTTTTTAACTATCTTTCACGTAGATACCGGGGCTTCCTAAGGTCAAGGCACCTAGCTAAATAATAATAAAAATTATTATATTTTATAATGTCTTGTCCTATTAGGCTTTCTCAGCTACCCATATAGCGAGTTTTGGGCCAATGCTCCCAAACCAGATGGTCTTAGGGTAATAAGTGTAAAGACACTCTTACGGACTTAATTACTCAAGCAACTGAGGCCACAAGACAAGACTTATTAATATCTATTTTACTATATAATAAATCTTTTTTTTATTGTAATCAATATCCCAAGCCTATGAACTAATAGTGTAAGTGCTATTGGATACATAATCACTTAGACTAAGTTTAGATGGTATGTCTGTTTTAAATTCTAATCTTTATTTTAAGACTTTATAACTCTTTCTTCTTGATCTTACCCTTAAAATCCACTAATGGATACTACATTACTGATATACTAGCTAATCATTTGTAGAAATTTTTCAACTTTTTTTCTTTTTCTTTTTTCAATTTTTTTAAGACTCCTAAAAGAAAATAAAGATAAAGAAAGAAAAAAACCTTAAATGCAAAACATAATAAAAAAAAGACTCCTAAAAGAAAAAAAATGTAAATCTCCCCCTTACCTAAACTGTGTCATGTCCTCATGCACACAAATGAAAACAGAGATAAAAATAATGTAGCATGTATTTTACACATCCAAAACATGCACACAATCATGATGATCATGCAATCCAAGCATACAAAAGATATATAAATATAAACAGTATGCTAGAATTAGAAATACTTACAGTGCACTAGAAAATCAAGCTATTGAAGTAACATAAATTCTCCCTGTGTGTGGTGGATGCCTCCTTACTTATCCTGTATCACTTGTAATAAACTCGGCACATAGGTTAGAGAAGAGAAATAAAAGACTCACTAAAACTGACTCAACTAACTAAAAGAGAAATAAAAAGACTCAACAACTAAAAGAAAAAAATAAAACAAATATTTGCATATGTACAATTTCACAACTCCCCCACACCTAGATCTTTCTAGGTCTATTCTCTCGAGCTCGCTTCCCATCATTCCAATGGGTTCTCTTCAATGGACAAAGTGGAGAGGTTAATCTTTTTGTCATTTTTAATTTCATCCTCTCAAACTTATTCATCACTTTCCTTCATCTCCTCCTCTTCTTCCCATACGTCCTCACAAATTCATCATTTTCGCACAATATAATTGGAGTGTTCACAATATGATTGCATACGAATTTAAGCTCATCCTCAAACATCACCTCAAAATTTAAATCAACAATTTTCTTTGGAGATGTGTAACTAACCAAAGCGTCCCGAACCGATTCATTAAAATATATGAGTTCGTCTTCAAATAGGTTTTTAGAGCTTTGATTAATTAGAGATTCTTGAATCAAGTTTTCAAAAGTATGATTATGGTTGGCTCATCGAAAGTGAAGATACTTAAATCGAGTTTTGTTTTCTCGAAGGGAACTCTAAACTCAAGATCCTTAATACATGTTTTCTCATCATCGTGATCACACTCTTCAATAAAAAGCTCATCAAGAAACAAAGACTCATTATCCATGTAGGCATCCTCACAATTTTGATCAGTGTGCTTCATTTTCTCCATATGAGTGGATGCAATTTTTTACTCCTCAACACTTGTCTTTTCACAGAACTTAGAAAATTCATCCTCAAATTTCTCTTGAAGCAAACATTCATCATTGTCACGTTCATCTTCACAATAAGATTCAACTGGCTCCACATGAGTTGTATGTGTAGTCAAATAATTTCTAATCACTTCATCTAGACACTGAGGATCATTATCAAGTTTGTACACCTCATGGACCTTCACAACTTCCTCAACAGGCTTCTCATGTCCAAGCTCTTCAAATTGATTAAGATAAAATAATGAGGACTCGAAGGGCATCTCGATGGAATGATTAGACATGTCACTATGGCTAACGATTTGCTCTTCAGATCTAACAGTTTGGACTTTATTCATTTTATGAAAGTTGATGTGCTCTTGAATTGACATGGGTCGAGTTGGTATTGGCTCAGGAACTAATTGACTAGAAAATATATCCTTCTCTTGCTCACTAACCAACTCATTTGCTGGCCTGTTTAAGCAGTCTCTAATGTCATAAAGCACTGAAAAAACACCTAGGGGGGGTGAATAGGTGTTAGTGCTAATCTAAAACTAAATGCAAAACTAAGTGCACTAAATAAGGAAGCTAATGCAAATTTTGCAACACACTTAGTACAATCAACAAGTGTAGCTGAATTCCTGTGAAGGGCTCTGGACTAACTCATCTTGATTCCCCTTGAATGGGTTGAGGTGCTATGTGAAGCTCTTGTTGATTAGGTACAAGTGAGGCACACACAAACAACCAAGCATATACAAGATATAGCAATGTGAATTATGCAAGGCACAACACAAGCAATATATGATATGTATGATATGGCAATGAGAATAATACTTTGCACAAATGTAAAGAGAGAGAGTTGAGAGATATTGGATCAAACGCAAACACACGAATATGTTTTGAGGTTCGAGCCCTAGCTCTACATCCCCGCCTACACCACCGTGTAGGATTTCCAATCCGCTATAGGAGTACCGAACTCCTCTCTCAATCCTTACAAAGCCACTGAGGCTATACAACCACAATCCACCTCTACCGAAGAGGGATAAGGCCCGTAGCCAATACAAACACAATCACCTCTACCAAAGAGGGATCCAACCACAATACCACTCCGATCAACCTCTACCAAAGAGGGATACAACAAAAGTAAGGAGGGTTTACAACTTAGAGGCTTAACCTCAAACACATCTCTTTTCTCTCTTTTTCCACAAAACAAAGATCCTAATAGTTTAGGATAGAAGATATAGCTCAAGTGTGGAAAAACTAAGTGTTTTGATCAAAGAAAAACTCTTGGGAAAATAGCAAATTGATATAGAAATGAAGAACAAGAAATCTATTCCCAAAATCCTATTTTTCTTTGAAATAACAAAACACTTAAAACAATAAAGATGAATCTTTTTGCACTTAAAACTCTTTTGAAAACTCTTTTAAAACACTAGAAATAGTCAGGAAATTTTGGCATCAAAATCTTGTGCAAAAACTATGAAGAGATGGGGTATATATAGCCCCAATACAAAACTAGCCGTTAGGCTGATGTGGCAGCCTGACAGGCTTGGCGGTCGACCGGCCGGTCGACCGTCCAACGGTCATATTTTGACCCGTTGAAGCTACCGGTCAACCGCTCGGTCGACCCAAACAAACAGAGAGCAAAACTCTCTGCAGCGGTCGACCGCCCGGTCGACCCAAACAAACAGTAAGTGCCCCGGTCGACCGGCGCGGTCGACCGTCCCAGTGCCTCAAAACGTGCACAGAATTGTGCACGTCGGTCGACCGGCCTGGTCGACCGACCTCTGTCTAGTCGACTATGTCAGTTGACTTAGTCGACTAATAGAAGCCTGGAACAGAAACTGGGTCTGAAAATCAGTGTAAAATATTTTATAAAAATCTTTTATCTTTTCTAAAAATACCATAAAACTTGTTTAAACATATTGTATTGAAACACAAACTTGCGATAAAAATTTAAGACATATATCAATCATATAAATTCATTTTTGTGTCTTGCCAATTTTATCAAAACCAACACTTGTATTTTATCAAACTTGATTTTTCAACATATGAATAGGGACATCAAAATAAGCTTGTATAGGAAGTTAAAACCATGTATGTATATCTAGAACATATCTAATATACATAAAAACTATTTAAGCTTGTTTTGATCTACTATTCATGAAAACCAAAATCCAAAACATAAATCCTTTTGTGTGTTGTGCACTTGAGCATATCAACTATACTAAACTTTACAAATGGATCTAAAACACACTATCTAAACTATGGATACCTAAGTCTTCTTGATGATCTTCATCTTCAAGTTGACTTGCTCCAAAACTTCATCCATGGGCTAGGCAATGTGTGATCTTGACGCTTTGGCCCGGGAATCATCATGAAAAGCTTCTAAACACCTTGTTAAAGCTAATCACCAACTAATATCTTGGTTAATGATCTGAAACTTAAACAACACAAGATTATTAGTAAACATAACTACATGAGTTAATCATCATCAAAACTAGAGTGGAAGGCCTTTGGGCCAACAATCTCCCCCTTTTTGATGATGACAAAACTCATGGAGTTATATATGCATGGATTAAAGTTAAGCTTCAAAGAAGCTCCCCCTTAACTCATGCATAGACATAAATAATAATATATGAAAATGAAACACATGAATATGTATGCAAGTATGGAGATAAACATGCAACAAGCATAAATCAAAATCTTTTTCTCCTATTTGCAATACAAAAACATATATGCATAAATAACAAGGAAGACAAATACTTCTCCCCTCCCCCTTAAGCAATGAAAACATGCATATAAACTCAAATACTTCTCCCCCTTTTTGTCAATCATCAACAAAGGGTTCAAAGTAAAATCAAATCAAACAAAATTTTCTCCCCTTTTTGTCAAACAAAAAGATCAAGAAGGGGTTAAACAATCCAAACAATAAAACAATGTTCTCCCCCTTTTGTCTAAAACAAAAACAAGGTCAATAAGGGGTGACTATAATGAAGAGGTGTTATATGCTATATACATTCATGAAGAGGAAGACGTTAAGTTAGCTTCCCTACACATATGCATTACATGAAAGAGGGATGTTAAGCCCTAATTCACATAACACACACTATGTAATGCATAAGAGGAGATGTGAAGCTCCCCTTACACACGTGTACCACATAACGAAGAGATGTTAAGCTCTTCAATACAAGATACACTCATCATGAATCTATATGCATATAGTCAATATAAATCAAAACTTTTGTATTTTTCTTAAAAAAAAATTTAGATACCAATTTTAAGCAAAAACACATGAAACATCTTGATATCAATTGAAATTAAACATAATAAATTTTGAGTGTCTAAACAAAATTTTGATACCAATTGTAAATAATTTTTCATATTAAATATATGATACCAATATGAGATTCTCAATCATAAAGTAAGGGAGTGGGAAACTAATACCAATTGAAGAATCACTAATTGAAAGACAAAATTAAATTTTCTCCCCCTTTATGAAATACCAACTAAAATGATGCATAGGCTTGATACCAATTTAAAAGTAATCAATTAAAACAAATTGAAGTTCAAGCACTAGCATAAACAAGATTTTGTGAAAAATTTATATCTTAAGCACAAATAAAATGTGTATGAAATAGAATGAGTACCAATCACCAATAGATGATACCAATTGAAAATATACATACACAATAAAATATGAGTATACAAAAAGATCAAAATGATACCAATTGAAAGAGTTCAATGATACCAATTGACATAGCAATAAGTTCAAGTGTATACATCATATTACAATACCTCCCAATCAAGGTTCAAGTTTTAAATGATTTTCATTTTAAAGCATACAAGACCATGATCTCCCATCCATCCTCCCATGAAGGGTAGGGGTTTTCAAAAATAGATTTGAAAATAAGCTTTGTTTGAAAATCACTACCATAGTGAAGAATACCGTAACTAGTTAAATGGAAAATCTTTTAAACTAGTACGAAATCCTTCAAGTAAGGAATAAAACAAAATTGTTTTTCATAAAATAAGAAATCCACATGATATCAAACACTCAAGTCAATTAAGCATAAATATAACTCATGAAAACAAAACACATGAGTAAATAAGAAATGTGAGTGTACTAATAAAGTGTGAATATCATAATCATGAAAATTTTCATTAAGCTCAATTATTCCTTAAACATTGAAAACACGAAAATCATCAAAACTTATTTAACTTTCATGGCATATGTATGTCTAATACAAACTAAAGTATACATACATATCCAAAACACAACGAGTCCACAAAGTGTATATGCATGAAGGCACGTGGCTCAAAAGGATAATCATGTATATCTAATAGTTTGGACAAGATAGACATATACATGAAGTTAAACAATTAAACACAAAATCATGGAAAGCTAAATCTTCACCAAAACACATTTCATTTCAAGGTATATGTATGAATTGTCAACACAATAAGTATACATACATATCCCTAAACACAATTGAGTCCATATATAGATTTGCATGAAAGGCAAATGACTCAAGGGTATACATGTATATCTTAAAGTTTGGCAATACAAACATATATATGAAGTGAAAAACTCATAAAAAAAATCCAAAAATGAGAATACAAGTTTAAAATGTATAGATCATCAAAACTAGACTATACTAGCACATCTAATGGGTTCAAATAGGCATTCAAGCTCAAACATATATAGATTTATTTGTGGCCCACTATATGCACGAATATATACCTAGTCTTAATGAAAACTATCATCTAAACATGTAATCAACACGTGAAGCATAAAACATGATATAGAAATCATCATGATAAAAATAAAACATGATAAACTTAAACATGATTATTATGCAAATCCACATATCATTAAACCTATGATAAACATGATAGCTAAAACAAGCGGTGAGAACACAAAGTATGGGTCCATATAAATATGGGTGTCTCAAAATGCTATACATGCATGTCAAGGATCTAATGAACATGGCATTATCATAATAATCAACAAATAATAAAACATGCTATAAACATCAAAGATATGAAATACAAATCATATATGATCAATATGTACATGCATGTGCATTAGATCTAGGTCATACAAATTAGTTTAACCAAGGTGAAAACACAAAAATATAAGTCCATATAAAACATGGATGTTTCAACCAACTAATAAGTATAACACTAATCTAATTAACATGGCATATTCATGATGATCACTAAACATCAAATCATGCTATGAAAGATAAACATGGAAAGCATGTAAACATAAGGAGTTAGAGATTCGATACCAAAACAATAAGGGCACCGCTCTATTTCTCCAAAACAAAGGTGGTCCTCTCCACCAAATCTTCCCTTGAAAGTGATGCATCCAATTGATCTCCTTTAAGTCCGGAACGCATCCACTCCAAGGTGTCATCACTCTCACGTCATGTGAGAGCCCACACCTACATCAAAAACAATAGGAGGGGTGGTCTTTGGTACCCACATCTTGTTAGGTCCATGGGGGTTAGTCCCTTCTCTAACCCAAACAAATTTCTTTGCTAAATTCTCAACATGTAAACGATCATAGCAAAATTTAGCAAGATGACCTTTTCGGCCACAATGTGTACATGTGTACACATGAGCATACATGTGTTGATGGTGTCCGTGTGGAGCATGTGTATGCCGTGGAGGGTGTGCATGCATAAAAGTTGGAACTTATTTCTTACGAACCAGGGTTTCCAAGCGTGTGTGGTTCATGGCACATTGGCTCATAGTGGAGCCCAAACAATCTACTCTCTTCTTTAACATACAAATGTCATCATTAATCTTAGAAGAAGAGGTACATGCATTAGGTAGACTAGATGAAGAAGCTACACTAGCATGGCAAACATGTGCATCAATCTTATTTTTCAAAACAACATTTTTCTTTAAACACACATCTAAATCATTTGAAATGGAAATAATTTTATTTTTCAAATCAACATTCTCTTTTAAAACAAAATCAATTTTTGAAGACAAGTTTTCATTTTTCTTCAAAATATCATGGCAATCATTCTTAGTTTTTAAAAATTCATTTTCTTTTAGTGCAAGTTTCAATTGAGATCTCAATGAATCCCTTTTATTATAGACCTCAACCTTCTCTTGCAAAACACAATCAAGTCTAGAATGCCAACTTTTATTTTCTTTTTCAATATCTAGACTTTTCTTTTTCAAGATCTTGTATTTTTCTATTAACTTTTCACAAACAATAGAAAGTTCTTCATTCAAAGCATGGGCATCATAATTATCACATGAAGAACTAGAGCAATCATCACTATCTAAGTGGGGTTCCGAATGTACCTCAAGGGAGTCATTCCCTTGGACCATGAAGCATTGTGAATCGGATTCTCCACTAGATTCCTCTTCTTGGATTTGTACTTGAAGCTCAGAAGTGGTGGTTGTTGTCAACAAATTCCACACTGCAAAGGCGGAATCAATGTTAGAAATACGCATAAGATAATCTTTAGGTAAAGTGCTTCTAATGGCCTCTAGGGCTTGTGCATGGCCCCTATATGATTGCTATCACTAAGGAAGGATTCCTTGATAATGGCAAGGTAAACTTTATGACCTAGGGTTTGTAAATAAACGGTCATCCTAATCTTCCAAACATGAATGTTGGAAGGGTCAAACATAGGTGGGGTCATGAAAGCCATGGTAAACTATATGAGTGTGCAAACAAGCAATGCAAACAAGAGATTAGCCTAAAATGAGGATCTTTTACTCTAGGTTGTTAGACCAAATCAGAGTACCAAGCTTTGATACCAATTGAAAAAACACCTAGAAGGGGGTGAATAGGTGTTAGTGCTAATCTAAAACTAAATGCAAAACTAAGTGCACTAAATGCAGAAGCTAATGCAAATTTTGCAACACACTTAGTACAATCAACAAGTGTAGCCGAATTCCCTGTGAAGGGCTCTGGACTAACTCCTCTTGATTCCCCTTGAATGGCTTGAGGTGCTATGTGAAGCTCTTGTTGATTAGGTACAAGTGAGGCACACACAAACAACCAAGCATATACAAGATATAGCAATGTGAATTATGCAAGGCACAACACAAGCAATATATGATATGTATGATATGGCAATGAGAATAATGCTTTGCACAAATGTAAAGAGAGAGAGTTGAGAGATATTGGATCAAACGCAAACACACGAATATGTTTCGAGGTTCGAGCCCTAGCTCTACATCCCCGCCTACACCACCGTGTAGGATTTCCAATCCACTATAGGAGTACCGAACTCCTCGCTCAATCCTTACAAAGCCACCGAGGCTATACAACCACAATCCACCTCTACCGAAGAGGGATAAGGCCCGTAGCCAATACAAACACAATCACCTCTACCAAAGAGGGATCCAACCACAATACCACTCCGATCAACCTCTACCAAAGAGGGATACAACAAAAGCAAGGAGGGTTTATAACTTAGAGGCTTAACCTTAAACACTTCTCTTTTCTCTCTTTTTCCACAAAACAAAGATCCTAATAGTTTAGGATAGAAGATATAGCTCAAGTGTGGAAAAACTAAGTGTTTTGATCAAAGAAAAACTCTTGGGAAAATAGCAAATTGATATAGAAATGAAGAACAAGAAATCTATTCCCAAAATCCTATTTTCTTTGAAAATAACAAAACACTTAAAACAATAAAGATGAATCTTTTTGCACTTAAAAGTCTTTTGAAAACTCTTTTAAAACACTAGAAATAGTCAGGAAATTTTGGCATCAAAATCTTGTGCAAAAACTATGAAGAGATGGGGTATATATAGCCCCAATACAAAACTAGCCGTTAGGCTGATGTGGCAGCCTGACAGGCCTGGCGGTCGATCGGCCAATCGACCGTCCAACGGTCATATTTTGACCCGTTGAAGCTACCGGTTGACCGCCCGGTCGACCCAAACAAACAGAGAGCAGAACTCTCTGCAGCGGTCGACCTCGGTCGACCCAAACAAACAGTAAGTGCCCCGGTCGACCGGGCGCGGTCGACCGTCCCAGTGCCTCAAAACGTGCACAGAATTGTGCACGTCGGTCGACCGGCCCGGTCGACCGACCTCTATCTAGTCGACTATGTCAGTTGACTTAGTCGACTAATAGAAGCCTGGAACAGAAACTGGGTCTGAAAATCAGTGTAAAATATTTTATAAAAATCTTTTATCTTTTCTAAAAATCCATAAAACTTGTTTTAACATATTGTATTGAAACACAAACTTGTGATAAAAATTTCAAGACATATATCAATCATATAAATTCATTTTTGTGTCTTGCCAATTTTATCAAAACCAACACTTGTATTTTATCAAACTTGATTTTTCAACATATGAATAGGGACATCAAAATAAGCTTGTATAGGAAGTTAAAACCATGTATGTATATCTAGAACATATCTAATATACATAAAAACTATTTAAGCTTGTTTTGATCTACTATTCATGAAACCAAAATCCAAAACATAAATCCTTTGTGTGTTGTGAACTTGAGCATATCAACTATACTAAACTTTACAAATGGATCTAAAACACACTATCTAAACTATGGATACCTAAGTCTTCTTGATGATCTTCATCTTCAAGTTGACTTGCTCCAAAATTTCATCCATGGGCTAGGCAATGTGTGATCTTGACGCTTTGGCCCTGGAATCATCATGAAAAGCTTCTAAACACCTTGTTGAAGCTAATCACCAACTAATATCTTGGTTAATGATCTGAAACTTAAACAACACAAGATTATTAGTAAACATAACTACATGAGTTAATCATCATCAAAACTAGAGCGGAAGGCCTTTGGGCCAACAAGCACTTGCTTTGAAGTTTGCCTGAAAGTTTCAAAAGCTTCCTCTAGCGTTGGTTCCTTATCCACCTGATTGTCATTGAACTCAATTTACGAAAGTTCATGGAAATCTTGAACTTGATCTGGACTTGTGGTTGAAACAGGTTGATTGAGATGAGTCATTATCTTATCTATGTGAGCACATACCTCGATTAACTGCTGATTGGTTTCAACTATAATCTGTTGCATGGCTTCAAAACTCTTCTCTAATGTGCTTTTTTCATACTCATTGTTAAATCCCTAAGACGGAGGTTGGTGGTTCAATGTAGGACCAATTAGGTTGAGAATTTTGATATGATTGGTCCCATAAAAATTGAGGACAATTCCAACCCTCCGAATTGAAGTTTGATGGATAAGACTCGCTCGTAGGTCCTCGAAATATGTGGAATTGATTTTGACCTAGTCCTAACGAATACCCAATCGAAGGACACTGTTCAGAAGAATGATTTGGATCTTGACAGTGATAGCAACTCATGGGATGGTATGAAGAAAATGAGTAGTTCGTGGGATGGATGTATTCATTAAAACCTGGATGGAAAGGAGGGTCTGGCCTATAAAATGGTCGTAACCAAATGAATTTGGATAGGCCATGGGGAAAAGATTTTTTTTTGAATATTTTTTTTGAATTTTTAAATTATTTTTTATTATTATTTTTTTACAATCCAACATAGGTGTCAAAACTAAAGATAGAACACTGTGTTCTCGGCAACGGCGCCAAAAACTTGATTGGGGAGATTCTATCTCCTCATTTTAAAATAACCGCAAGTGCACGGTCGTTCAGTGTAGCACTTGAGGGTTGATCCACAGAAACAGGTGGTTCTTTTTGTTTCAACACTTCTAGGCGAATTAGTCAAAAAGATTTGTGGGTTTTGAGTGAGTTTCTAAACTAAATGTTAATTTAAGAAATCAAGTCAAGCACCTAAGATTGAATCCCCTAAACTAGAATCAAGTGGTCAATCTCGTTTTTTCAAACTAGTCTATTATTGCTCACCAAAATTTCTACTTCTATTAGGTAAAGTAAATCTGAACACTAGATCTAAGCACAAGATATTATCCAGTTAAATGGTCCATCAAAGATAAATTAACTAAATTAAACAAATAATATAAAGGCAACAAAAGCCTAAACTTGGACCATTAACTCCCGATACATAGCTTGTCAAATAACCAGTCGTTCTAGAAATAATCTCCTAAAAATTGTCGGTCAATTGGTGTGCATACAGTTCTAGATAAGATATCTATCTTAGTCTATAAGAATTTAGCCTAGATTCATCTTCTCTAGGTACTCGCAGAAAAATTACCTACTCATGCTTAAATTATTAGCTTAAAAATGATCTGCATAAACAATCAACATGGAAAACTAATCTAACAAATTATAAGAAATAATTAATCAAACTAATTAACTAATGAATTAAATAATTAAATAATTAAACATAACAATTAAACTAAACTTACCTGCAACAGTGCCGTGTGGGCCTTTCAAAGCGGGGCGCCTGCCTGTTGCTTCAAAGCAGGGCGCCTTCCTTGGTTCTTCAAATGGGGGGCCAACAGGCGTCCCTCTTGCTTCAAATGGGACGCCAACAACCTCTGTTGTGCTGAAAAGAGGCGCCTCTGTAGGCGCCTCTTTATCTTTTCTTTTTTTTTTAAATTTTTTTCAGAAAAAAAAAAAGAAAGAAAAATAAATAAATAAACACAAGATGAAATATTAAAAGAAATTCAGCATCAAGAAATCAGCCTCCTAAGAAGAAATTAACTTCTAAAAAATTGCAGAAAATTGAGAAAGTGGTCAAAATCAAAGGCTCCAAAACCCTAACCTTTACATGTATATTTATAACCTAAGTTTGGTTATTTTTCATGAAAATCCAAAATAGTTACAAAATTATAAGGAGAATTGTTAAATTAATTATGCACTTTTGCATCTCTATCTATTTTGCGTTTAAGCTCCTGACTTTTGCAAAATTACGTTTTCACTCAAATTGGCCTCGAACTCTTCCGAATTGATATAAATTTCTTTGATGTCAGTTTTAGACATAGTAGACCGATCCTAGCAGTGCCAAGCCTCCTATCTCGCGTTCAACTTCTTTTAACGCGCTTTACGGTCTCAAAAGAGTGTTTTGTGTTCCAATCTTCTCAATAAATTTGTCTGCAAAACAGACTAAAAATACCCGAGTAGCATTATTTATAAACAAATGATAGTTAAATATGGGCATAAAAATATGACAAAATTGTACTCAACAACTCCTCTAACAAGCTAACCTTTTAGTGATAGTTGCCTCACATGTATCATGGGCCATTACTAGTCCTTGACTCAAGAGCTTTACAAAACATGACTCATATGTTAACTTTCACATCCAAATTCAACCGACAACTGCAAGCTACACTTAAATTATCAAAACCCAATAAGAGCAAGCATGAAATAAAGTAATATTTGCTTGTTAGATATTTAGATGTTAGAGTGTTAGATCCATCATCATGAGCCATCAATGGCTCTAGCATGAGCAAGACCAAGTAGAGGCTATTAGATTCATGCGGATTATCAAGTAATAAGTTAGCAAGTTAGTGGTTAGTAGTTAGTTGCCATGACAGAAAAATTAGTTACACATATAAAAGAGATTAGAGAAAAGAAAACAAATATAAGTTAAGAGAGCACCTTTCATAGATTGTCACCTTTTATTACAAGCACTCTTGATTCCCAACATGTACCACTCTCCCTATTACAAGATCTACAAGAAATAAAAAATACAAAGGAGGAGAAAGAAGAACACTAACCTAAACTATTCTAAACTATAAAATGGAGATGAAATAAAACACTGCATATCCTGTTGATGGAGAACCCCAGGGGTATTTATAGGTACCAGTGGAACAGGGGCCAGGGGACAACCCCTGGCCAAAGGCACGGGTGCAGCCGCGCCCGTACGGCAGCGAAAACTCCGCCTAGGCTGCATTTTCGCGGCCCTACTAGGGCCGCGCGCACGGTGCCTACTGCTACGTGATGTCCTGTCTGTTCCCTATCAGGTGGAAGTCTCGGTTTCTTGATTTGACGCCCTGAGCTGACAAAATCTCCTCCCTAAAATCAATGGCTACTTGGTAGGCCTTTAATCACCAATTAAATGGTGATTTATGGTCTTCTTCTTCATTTGCACACCATGGACTTAGGATCAAGGAAGCAAAACTTTATTAGCAGAATTTAATATGAAATAAATATGAAGATGTGGTATGAAATATGCAGTTTTAGAGACTAATCACACCCCCACACTTATCTTTTGCTCATCCCGAGCAAACCAAAAAAAACTAAGAAAATTATTACATCACTTTCGCAGGTGACAGATTGCACTGAGCATGTATAATAAGTCATTAAACTTTTAGGTTTTCTCTAGAGGAGGAGTTTTATCTCTTAGGGTTTTCAACGGATTACACCCAGAAAATCCATAAAGAACGAAATCAAATGTTAATATTTTAAAAAAATATTCTTAAAATAGAGAAAAGTGTTGAAGTATTTTTGCGAAAATATAAGTGATCCAAGGTCATTGGTAACCAGAGATTATTCTTCCTTAAACTAAGTCGAAATGCAAAATCTTGTTATAAATTAAATGTAAGAATTTAAAATTGAATTGATTCTCTGAACTTTCATAAAACTCTTAGAAAAATATGCACTTTGTAAACTGTGAAGATTTTTGGGATATTGACTCAAACTTTCATGCCATTGATTTGTGTATATTTATTTTTCTCTCTCTTTTTTTTTCTTTTTTCATCCATTAGTTTTCTTAGTCTTTCTTATTTACCCGGGTAGTGAGCCTTTAGCCGGTGACTTCCAAACCAGATGGTTTTAGGGCACCTTATGAGAAAATATCCCTCGGACTTAAGGACTCGAGTAAATAAGGCCACAAAACTAAAGGAGATTATTTTGTTTTTGTCCACCATTTTAGGTGTGAATAATCATGCTTCCTGAGGCATAATTACCCAACTTTAATAAGTGGTTTTTATTATCATAATTTTTTAATTATATTTTATGGCATTTTCAGTCTTTATTTCAACTCAAAAAATTGTGTAAATATAAAGTGCATAAATCTAATGCAAAAATTAAAAATTAAATTATCTTTTCAATCTTACTTTCTTATCCTAATATTTAAATAAGATCTATTATTTTGACTCAGTTTAAAATTCCATAATTTTAGGTCTTCCTAATTCCTACGATAATCTTAATTTTTTAAAAATATATCAAAACTATTTATCATGTTTCAAAAAGTTTTCTAAAAAGAAAAGAGTTTCCTTACAAAAGAGAATTTTTAAAAAGTTCCTAAAACAGAAGTGTAAAAGAAAAAAAAATGTCAAACTAGCTACGTTAGTAAACCCTCCCCCACACTTATCTCATACATTATCCTCAATGCATCTTGCATGTGTATATACATGAAACAAATGGGAAGGGAAGAAAAATTACCCCATGGTGGTGGCTCCGGTGGTAGTCTGATTGGGCTAAGCGTTGCTATCCAATCAAGATAATGTGGATCTTGAAAGAATCCACCAATGACCTCTCTAATACTACCCAGTAAAAGAATGATTGAATGAATGGTCTTATTGAAAAAATTATCCTTGTCTAATTTCTAATTTTTAAAAATAATTACTAAGTCATTTACTTCAACATTCTTGTCTAACAATGATGTGTGATTTTGGAATATGATTGATTTGGACGCAAATGGATCAGGAACAAAAATTGATACTGACTCGGGATTTGACTTAGATCAAATCGAGAGTCAACAATGAGAGTCGAAATTGGTTCAAAAATAGGGTCCAAACCAAAGAATTGATGTTCACACACTTTCCCCATTAATGAAGTGTGATCATAAGATATTGGTGATTCAATTTCACAGTGTACTGGTATAGGATTCAATGTAGACTTTGGAATAAAGAAAAAATTTGGTAAAGATACTGGAGTCATTATTGAATTAAAAAGTGAAATGGGATCACCAATATGAGGTTCAGGATCACTTTCAAGCTCAAGTTCAAATTCAGGAAAATGATAACTTACAAAAATGTCAAGAGGTTGATGTTGATCAAGTTCAGGTTGGTAAGATAGAATTGAAAATGGATTTCGAAAATGACATGATTCATGGGTCCTATCAGTAGGTTTAGGGATATAAGGATCGGTCAAAGGTTGACAAGAAAGACTTTCCTCGCTCTCACTGATCAATTCGCTCATAAGTGAGTCTAACCTATTGATAGGCCGTGTAACAGAATTTAGATTCAGAATTATGTCTTCCACACTCTTTGTAATTTGTTCTTCTTGAAAAGGTGAGTATGGAAGTTGATTTTGAAAATTGTGGTGAAAATTGTAAGTCCATCAGATTTTACGATTGTTGCTCGGACTCACGCAAGGGTTCCATACTCAAGTCCAGTATTGATGGTTGTTCATTTTGAATCGGTGAGACTGGAAAAGATGAGTAGGACTCTTGAAAATTTGGCTGAGAGGATGAGTATAACATATTTTGAAATCGTTGCAATTTTTTACAAAAGACTTCCAAATGCTCTTCTAGCTCAGATTCTTTTTCAATTGGATGTTCTAGAAAAGAAGTATATGGAGTTTGATTTCGAAAAGATTGTGAATTGAGCAAAATTTGTTGTTGGGACTCAAGAATGGCTTCCATACTCCTTTCCAAATTGGATTTTTCTTCGGTTTGTGGAACAGGAAAAGGAGGATATGGATTCAAATTGGGGAATAAAAATTATGGACAAGGTGGTTGAAAATTTAACTCAGGGGAGGCGAATCCCCATTGACTCTGTAAAAAGTTGAAATTATTTTAAAAATTATGGTCATAAGATTGGGTGTACGGGTCATATTGAGTCGGATAATCCAAACCCGGCATATATGGTTGGTTCATGTTGTATATAGCCAGGTTGGAGTTATCCGAGTCAAATGAGGTCGGGGTGAAATATGGATTCATATTATGATTGAATGAATTATTGATGTTAAAATTCATTTCACAACTTACAAAAATGAAAATAAACAAATAAACAAACAAAGAAAAAGAAAACAAGCCTATGCTAGGGTTGACTTAGACCTAAACGACTCCTAACTGGTTAGACTATCCACGGGGGGTATATTGTCAGAATCTGACCACGAGTTAATCAGCCAGGTAGGGGCAAGATCAGTGGGAGGTATTTGAAAGTTCACCTAGAGGGGGGGTGAAAAGTGAAAAGGAACACCTAGAGGGGGGTGAATAGGTGTTTGTGCTAATCTAAAACTAAATGCAAAACTAAGTGCGCTAAATGCGGAAGCTAATGCAAATTTTGCAACACACTTAGTACAATCAACAAGTGTAGCCGAATTTCCCGTGAAGGGCTCTGGACTAACTCCTCTTGATTCCCCTTGAATGGGTTGAGGTGCTATGTGAAGCTCTTGTTGATTAGGTACAAGTGAGGCACATACAAACAACCAAGCATATACAAGATATGGCAATGTGAATTATGCAAGGCACAACACAAGCAAATAGATATGATATGACAATATGAATTATGCTCAACACAAGCAAATATGATATGAATGAAGTATGATGCTTTGCACAAATGTAAAGAGAGAGAGTTTAGAGACAAGTGGATCAAACGCAAACACAATGATATGTTTCGAGGTTCGAGCACCCTTGCTCTACATCCCCGCCTACACCACCGTGTAGGATTTTCAATCCACTATACCGTCCACCGAGGACTCCCACCGAGGGAACCTTCACCGAGAAGGATTTTTACAACAAATGGAGTACCGAACTCCTCTCTCAAACAACCGCCTCACAACCGAGGGGTAGGCCCGTAGCCAAACAACAACAACAACCAACACCTCTACCGAAGAGGGTTTACAACCAAACTCCACCTCTCACTAGAGGGAGCAAACCAATCGCCCGATCACCTCTACCAAAGAGGGACACAACAAGAATAAGGGTGTACAACAAGTGGTTCCAAAAGACCACAAACAATCTCTCTTTTCTTTTCTCTTTTTCCACAAAACAAATGATCCTAATAGATTAGGATAGAAGATAGCTCAAGTATGGAAAACTAGGTGTTTTTGGAAACAAGCAACAAAGAAAATACTTGGGAAAACTCTTGTAAAAGATAGAGAATGAAAACCAATACAAATATCCCAAATTCCTATTTTTTTTGATTTTCTAAAAACCCAAAACACAAATCAAATTGGAAGTTTAAAGCCCAAAACACTTTTGAAAACTCTTTAAAAACACTTAAGAAGGTCTGGAATTTTTGCCCTTAAAAACTTCTGCAAAAACTATGAAGAGATGGGGTATATATAGTCCCAATACAAAACTAGTCGTTAGAGCTGAGCTGGCAGCTCTGACAGGCAACGGTCGACCGCCCCGGTCGACCGCCAACGGTCAGAAATATGACCGTTGGGCAACAGCGGTCGACCGGCCCGGTCGACCCAAACAAACAGAGAGCACTGTAAGTGCCCCGGTCGACCCGAGCGGTCGACCGTCCCAGTGCCTCCAAACGTGCACAGATTGGTGCACGTCGGTCGACCGGCCCGGTCGACCGACTTCGCCCAAGTCGACTAGGTCAGGTTGACTAGTCGACTGATTGAAGCCTGGAACAGAGATCTGGGTCAGAAAAATAATGTAAAATATTTTTCTAAAAATCTTTTAACACTTCTAAAAATCACCAAAAATAGTTTTATCATTTTATATGGAAACACAAACTTGTGATAAAAATTTCAAGACATATATTAATCATATCAATTCATTTTTGAGTCTTGCAAATTTTATCAAAAATAAAACTTGTATTTTTATCAAACTTGATTTTTCAATACATGAATAGGATAGTCAAAATAAGTTTGTCTAGCAAGTTAAACCATGTATGTATATCTAGAATACATCTAATATACATAAAAATAAAGTAAACTTGTTTTGATCTACTATTCATGAAAACCAAATCCAAAACATGAAAACGTGTGTTGTGCACTTGAGCATATCAACTATACTAAACTTTACAAATGGATCTAAAACACACTATCTAAACTATGGATAACTAAGTCTTCTTGACGATCTTCATCTTCAAGTAGACTTGCTCCAAAACTCCATCCATGGGCTAGGCAATGTGTGATCTTGACGCTTTGGCCCTGGAATCATCATGAAAAGCTTCTAAACACCTTGTTGAAGCTAATCACCAACTAATATCTTGGTTAATGATCTGAAACTTAAACAACACAAGATTATTAGTAAACATAACTACATGAGTTAATCATCATCAAAACTAGAGTGGAAGGCCTTTGGGCCAACAATCTCCCCCTTTTTGATGATGACAAAACTCATGGAGTTATATATGCATGGATTAAAGTTAAGCTTCAAAGAAGCTCCCCCTTAACTCATGCATAGACATAAATAATAGGATATTGACATGAAACACATGAATATGTATGCAAGTATGGAGATAAAACATACAACAAGCATAAATCAAAATCTTTTTCTCCTATTTGCAATACAAAAACATATATGCATAAATAACAAGGAAGACAAATACTTCTCCCCCTTAAGCAATGAAAACATGCATATAAACTCAAATACTTCTCCCCCTTTTTGTCAATCATCAACAAAGGGTTCAAAGTAAAATCAAATCAAACAAATTTTTTCCCTCCCCCTTTTTGTCAAACAAAAAGATCAAGAAGGGGTTAAACAATCCAAACAATAAAATGAGGGGTAAAAATCTTTCTCCCCTTTTAGGTCAATCAAAACAATAAAACAATATTCTCTCCCTTTTGTCTAAAACAAAAACAAGGTCAATAAGGGGTGACTATAAACAACATGATGTCAATAGATAAATATGTCAATGAAGCATCTTGATATCAATTGAAAATAAATAAAGATCAATAGATGTTATATGCTATATACATTCATGAAGAGGAAGACGCTAAGTTAGCTTCCCTACACATATGCATTACATGAAAGAGGGATGTTAAGCCCTAATTCACATAACACACACTATGTAATGCATAAGAGGAGATGTGAAGCTTCCCCTACACACGTGTACCACATAACGAAGAGATGTTAAGCTCTTCAATACAAGATACAGTCATCATGAATCTATATGCATATAGTCAATACAAATCAAAACTTTTGTATTTTCAAAAAAAAATTTTAGATACCAATTTTAAGCAAAAACACATGAAACATCTTGATATCAATTGAAATTAAACATAATAAATTTTGAATGTCTAAACAAAATTTTGATACCAATTGTAAATAATTTTCATATTAAACATATGATACCAATATGAAATTTTCAATCATAAAGTAAGGGAGTGGGAAACAAATACCAATTGAAGAATCACCAATTGAAAGACAAAATTAAATTTTCTCCCCCTTTATGAAATACCAATTAAAAGGATGCATGGGCTTGATACCAATTTAAAAATAATCAATTAAAACAAAATTGAAGCTCAAGCACTAGCATAAACAAGATTTTGTGAAAAATTTATATCTTAAGCATAAATAAAACAAGTATATGTGTATGAAATAGAATGAGTACCAATCACCAATAGATGATACCAATTGAAAATATACATACACAATAAACATATGAGTATACACAAAGATCAAAATGATACCAATTGAATGAGTTCAATGATACCAATTGACATAACAATAAGTTCAAGTGTATACATCATATTACTATACCTCCCAATGAAGGTTCAAGTTTTAAATGATTTTCACTTGTAAAGCATGCATGAACATGATCTCCCTTCCAACCTCCCATTGGAAGGTAGGGGTTTTCAAAAAAATAGATTTGAAAATATAGTTTTGTTTGAAAATCTCTACCATAGTGAAGAATACGAACTAGTTATAGGAAAAACTTTTAAAACTAGTACGAAATCCTTCAAGCAAGGAATAAAACAAAATTATTTTTCATGAAACACATGTAAATCACATGATCACTACACACTCAAAGTCCATAAAGCTCATTCAAATTCTCATGAAAACAAATCATGAGTAAACTAATAAAGTGAGTGAACAAGTGGTATGTGACACACATCAATCATGAAAATATTCAATTAAGCTCATATGAAATTCCTTGAAGACATGAAAAGCTAGATTTTCATTTCCAATAGAAATTACCTAAAAGCATGAAAATCATCAAAACTTATTTAACCTTCATGGCATATGTATGTCTAATACAAACTAAAGTATACATACATATCCAAAACACAACGAGTCCACAAAATATATGCATTAAGGCACGTGGCTCAAAAAGGATAAACATGTATATCTAATAGTTTGGACAAGATAGACATATACATGAAGTTAAACAATTAATCACAAAAGACAAGAAAAACTAAATCTTCATCAAAACAAATTTCATTTCAAGGTATATGTATGAATTGTCAACACAATAAGTATACATACATATCCCTAAACACAATTGAGTCCATATATATAGATTTGCATGAAAGGCAAATGACTCAAGGGGTATACATGTATATCTTAAAGTTTGGCAAAATACACATATACATGAATTGAAAACTTATACACATAAAACAAATCAAAATGGAATACAAGTTTAAAATGTATGAATCATCAAAACTAGACTATACTAGCACATCTAATGGTTCAAATAAGCAATCAAGCCCAACATATATAGATTTATTTGTGGCCCACTATATGTACACGTATAAATCCTAGTCTTAATGAAAACTAACATCTAAACATGTAATCAACACATGAAGTATCAAAACACAATAAAAATTAACATGATAAACTTAAACATGATTATTATGCAAATCCACATGTTATTAAACCTATGATAAACATGATAGCTAAAACAAACGGTGAGAACATAAAGTATGGGTCCATATAAACATGGGTGTCTCAAAATGCTATACATGCATGTCAAGGATCTAATGAACATGGCATTATCATAATAATCACCAAATAATGAAACATGCTATAAACATCAAAGATATGAAATACTAATCATATATGATCAATATGTACATGCATGTGCATTAGATCTAGGTCATACAAATTAGTTTAACCAAGGTGAAAACACAAAAATATAAGTCCATATAAAACATGGATGTTTCAACCAACTAATAAGTATAACACTAATCTAATTAACATGGCATATTCAAGATGATCACTAAACATCAAATCATGCTATGAAAGATAAACATGGAAAGCATGGAAACATAAGGAGTCAGAGATTCGATACCAAAACCAATGAGGGCACCGCTCTATTTCTCCAAAACAAAGGTGGTCCTCTCCACTAAACTTTCCTTGAAAGTGATGCATCCAATTGATCTCCTTTAAGCACGGAACGCATCCATTCCAAGGTGTCATCACTCTCACGTCATGTGAGAGCCCACACCTACATTAAACAAAGGAGGGGTGGTCTTTGGTACCCATATCTTATTGGGTCCATGGGGGTTAGTACCTTCTCTAACCCAAACAAACTTCTTTGCTAAATTCTCAACATGTAGACGATCATAGCAAAATTTAGCAAGATGGCCTTTTCGGCCACAATGTGTACATGTGTACACATGAGCATACATGTGTTGATGGTGTCCGTGTGGAGCATGTGTATGCCGTGGAGTGTGTGCATGCATAAAAGTTGGAACTTGTTTCTTTCGAACCAAGGTTTCCAAGCCTGTATGGTTCTTAGCACATTGACTCATAGTGGAGCCCAAACAATCCATTTTCTTCTTAAACATATTTATATCATTTTTAATCATAGAAGAAGTGGAGCATGCAAGGGGTGATCTAGGTGAAACTACCCTAGCATGGCGAACATGTTCATCAATCTTATTTTTCAAAACAACATTTTCTTTAAACACACATCTAAATCATTTGAAATAGAAATAATTTTATTTTTTAAATCAACATTCTCTTTTAAAATAAAATCAATTTTGAAGATAAGTTTTCATTTTTCTTCAAAATAGCATGGCAATCATTTTTATTTTTCAAAAAGTTATTTTCTTTAAGTGCAAGATCAAGTTGAGATTTTAATGAATCCCTCTTATTAGCAATCTCCTCTTTCTCTTGCAAAACAACATCAAGTCTAGAATGTAAATTCTTATTTTCATTTTCAATTTCTAGACTTTTCTTTTTCAACAAATTATATTTTTCAATTAATTTTTCACATACAATTGATAGTTCTTCATTCAAGGCATGGGGATCAACATAATCATTTGAAGAACTAGCACAATCATCATTATCTAAGTGGGGTTCCGAATGTACCTCAAGGGAGTCATTCCTTGGACCATGAAGCATTGTGACTCGGACTCTCCACTAGATTCCTCTTCTTGAATTTGCACTTGAAGCTCGGAGGTGGTGGTGGTTGTTGTTAACTTGTTCCACACTGCAAAAGCGGAATCAAGGTTAGAAACACACATAAGATATTCTTTAGATAATGTGCTTCTAATGGCCTCTAGGGCTTGTGCATTGGCCCCTATATGATTGCTATCACTAAGGAAGGATTCCTTGGTAATGGCAAGGTAAACTTTATGACCTAGGGTTTGTAAATAAACGGTCATCCTAATTTTCCAAACATGAATGTTGGAAGGATCAAACATAGGTGGGGTCATGAAGGCCATGGTAAACTATATGAGAGTGCAAATAAGCAAATGCAAACAAGATTAGCCTAAAATGAGGATTTTTAACTCTAGGTTGTTAGACCCAAAATCAGAGCACTTGGCTCTGATACCAATTGAAAAGGAACACCTAGGGGGGTGAATAGGTGTTTGTGCTAATCTAAAACTAAATGCAAAACTAAGTGCGCTAAATGCGGAAGCTAATGCAAATTTTGCAACACACTTAGTACAATCAACAAGTGTAGCCGAATTCCCCGTGAAGGGCTCTGGACTAACTCCTCTTGATTCCCCTTGAATGGGTTGAGGTGCTATGTGAAGCTCTTGTTGATTAGGTACAAGTGAGGCACACACAAACAACCAAGCATATACAAGATATAACAATGTGAATTATGCAAGGCACAACACAAGCAAATAGATATGATATGACAATATGAATTGTAACGCCCCGGCCCTGCGGATACGGAGACGTTACTGCAACGTATATACGCAGGTCAGAAATACCCTCACGTATATACGCTAAGCATCAGTACAGGCAAGAATCAGAGTACGGAAGCAAGTGGTGCATTATACATTCCAACACATGAGTATAATTACAAAGTTATCACCAGAGGTGATCCAATATTACATGAATATTACATCACAGACATGCGCAATTGCGAGATTACAAGCAGATGTACATGGATGAATAGTACAAAAGGGCACTCACGAGTTTACTAAAGGAAACTCGAGAGGCACACAGGGGGCCTGGAAGGATAGAGCTCTGAACGGTCTGCTGGAGATCCACGCTATCGCTGCGCCACTCTGATCATCAACTGGGAGAATCCATGCGCTCCATGCTCCATGACCTGGACATGAGAATCCAGGGGAGTCAGATGAAACTCCCCAGGCGAGTGGTGAAGCAAAAGCCAAGTGGCGAGCAAGGGTAAGTATAAGTAAAGCGATAAATCAAATAAAGCCGAGGGCGAACAAATCTGATTGTATGGTTTCAGATCACGGCTCCATAAGACTAGTACGTCGAAGGAATAATCCAAACAAGGAAACCCTCATCTATATACCCTTATCTTATGTCACCATAATCTAAGCACATACAACCCGACTGTACTCAGGGCATGATAAGATAATGAGCAGGAGGCAGGTGGATACAAGGAATAGAGTAGAGTATGAGCAGCTAATATTATAATAATCATAAAATCGGAAATCCGAAGTAAAATTCAGGACAAGCAAATATAATAAGGCATATCACAGATTCATAGCCGTTTAAGTCGCAGGCTTCAGTATGCGTCCCATTCCACATACCTCTACTTACAACTTAAAGAGCCGGTTATTAGACACTTTATTATTACTCGTCTTACCCTGATATCTAGCTATGTGAACTAGCGTCCCAGCACACATAGATCCATATCCGAGTAAAGCAAGGTTGTTATTGGAAACCAGCGGGGGTATCAACGAACTATGTTTACAGTGGGTCCCGTACATACCCGGGACCACGGCCCAGGATTGTTCCGTTGCTTGGTGACGGAACCTGCCGCAAGGCTAACAGGAGGGACTTATGTATGCCCTTATCATGATGGTACCAGGAAGGAGGGAGCCAGCACTCCCCTCGGTCGCCTGGAGGCCCACAGGTCAGACCGGAAGTTTTAGTTGCACAACATGCCTAATACCACTGTAAACACGAACACATATTGATATCCGCAAGTTTCCCCCCGACCCAATGCAAGTGGTTCCTTTTATGATTTATTAGATTAATTATCCATTTACGGGAATAACAGGTGCAGGACATGATCAGGAATTCAGGAGTTCAGGTCACTGTATATAATACAGGATAACAGGTCACTGATCATGATACAGGATATCAGGTCACTGTACATAGTACAGGATAACAAGACAGGGTTCCCGTAAATGTGATAATCACAGGTCAAGTATATCATGCTGGGTGTCAAGTGATAGCATGACAGGATGATGATATTTGGCAGGTGACAAGTCATGTCAAGAGATTGTTAATAATCCGGTGGCAAGTCATGTCATAACAAGGAGTCTTGCCAAGAAGTATCATGTCTGATGTTAGATGGTAACAAATCAGTTGACGGGTGATATACATGTGTTAAATAGTAGCATGTAATGACAAGTAGTATAAACAGGTGACAGACATTATCATGTGGATGGTAAGTATCAAGCAAAAGCATGTCAAATACCAGCATATCAAGATTGTCAAGTAATAGTTGAACACAATCAAAGAAGGTGTTAGCTCCAAACAACATAAATCATGAATAATATAAGTTGACCAGATGAAAGGGGAAAGCCGAGAAGAAAGCGAGAACACTCGCATAACCAATAAAATAGTAAGGCAAGAGGATAGCGAGATCACTCGCCTAATCTTTAATAAATATAGTGAAATCCTCGATCTCCGGAATCCAGGGAATCAACGCGTAACGCGTTAAAGAGGGTAATAGGTAGAGAGGAGAAATTCAAAGAGAGAAATCCATGGAGAGAGAGAGAGTGTTCAGGGGAGACGCGAATTTTGAGAGTGGGACGCGAGAATAGCAGACGCGGGAATAGCGTCGCGAGAATAACATGCGCGGGAATCACAGACGCGGGAGTCGCGTCGTGAAGGCACCGCAAACGCGGGGTTCGAGACCCGTGTTCAAAACAGGACGCGAGGAGAACGCGGACGCGGATGCGGGTGCTGCGTCGCGTTAACACCAGAAGAACACGGACGCGGTCATGGGATCCGCGTTAGGAATCAAACAGAGAGGAGGGAAGGTGATATTTGTCAAGTGACAAGTCATGGAATAACAATGTATGATACATGTCCCGAGGATAAAGTCCATATTCAAGGAAGGAATGAACCAAAGCAACCAGTCAAGATTAGTCGACTAGGGAGAATAGTTAGTCGACTTATGAAGGGGTTAGTCGACTATAAAGGAGGAGTAGTCGACTAATAGGTCGCTTTCCAGAAAAGGCTGCGTTTCAAAGGGTTGCGTTTCAGGAAGGGTTAGTCGACTAGGAGCAGGGGGGTCAGTCGACTAGTATGCTGCGTTTCGCAAAACTGCGTCTCACGAAGTCGCGTTCCACAAGTCCGCGTCTTGCCACAAGTCCGCGTCTCATGAATCCGCGTTTCACAAGTCCGCGTCTCACAAGAAAGAGTTAGTCAATAAGGGATGAAAAAGTAGGCAGCGCTTCAGGGAAAGGACGCGTTCAGGAAAGGTTAGTCGACTGGCACAAAGGATTAGTCGACTAATAAGGTGCGTTCCAGAATAACCAGGCTGCGTTTCACAGGATTAGTCGACTAGGAATAAAGGGTGGTCGACTAATAATGGGGTCAAGTCGACTAATGACCAAGTCAAGTCGACTAGCAGAGTGCAAATCAGGGAGCAGGATTTTGTTGAGTGTTGTATTGATAACATTACAAGTTATAGAAATAATGTCCAAGTCTTGAAAAGTAGAATTACTCGCCCAAGATGATCCTCGCTGCGTCCAGCAAAGGGAAATTCGGCCCCAATCCAAAAGGAGGGTACCGGCCCTTTGCGTCGCGCCAACAGAGAAGAACGCGGCCCCAAACCAAAAGGTGAGGCCGGTCTTCACAAGAGATGAATTTTGATGGTGTAAGTCTAGTTCAAGTGGTCAAAATGAGATTTTGCAAATGGTGTTACGGGGAGCGACGAGTCGGCTAGGATGAAAGAGCTCGCCGAGGAGGTGAAGACGGCGCGGTCGTTGGTGGCCAAGGTGGTGTATACGGTGGTGGAGAGGGTGGTGAAGTTTGGAGGAGGAGATGGGTTCTTTTGGGGTTTCTTGGTGGAAAAAAGGTTGAAGAAGGTGGTATGGAGATGTTGGAGTGATGGAGGAGATGGAGAAGGAAGAAGTGGTGGAATTTGGGGTGAAAATAGTGGAGAAATGATGGAGAAATGGGTGGCCAAGGAAGCAAGAGGGCTGCCATTTGCTCTCTGGTTGCATGCTGCAAAAGGGAGAAGAGAAGAAAAAGTGAAGGAGAGAGGAAGAAGGAAAGATGGGGTGGTTATATATAAAGGGTAAAGAATATAATATAATATGATGTTGACTTTGTTCAACAAGGGAACCTTGCGTTTCTTGCCATACAAAAAGCTGCGTCTCTTGCAAGAGACCAGCGTTCAAGTCAAATGAAGAGCCAAACACGGGGATTTAAAGCCGCGTCCAGGGAAAGCCAAAAACTGCGTTTCAACAAAAGGACAAAATCCATGATGATTTGATTGGGATTGATCTGAGGTGCATTAAATGAAGCATGGGGAGAGGATCTCTGCATTAAATGCAGAATCCAAGGAATGAAGCTCGCGTTTGGGGAAGGAGAGAGAAAAGTGGGAAAATATTTGGACACTATTCCGGTATCTGAGAAAACACCGAAAACTCCGGAAAAGTCCAAAAAATAAAGTAACTTGGAAAGCTTCCGAAAAATTCTCAAAAATAATAAATATTATAAAATAATTTTTGGTGAAATCGGTTTTTAGGAATTCAATCTCATTTTCAAAATAAAAATCATAAGGTCGACAGTCAATACCGGTCTACACGGGTTGGCCAGATTTTGATAAAATCTGAAAAATCCCAGAAAATGTCTGAAAGAAGAAAATATAATTCTAAGAAGTAATATGAAAGCGGAATCTAGAAATTTGATTCCAATTGTAAATTAAAATCCTGGAATCAACCAGTGATACTGGCCGACACCCAATCCAGTGAAATTTTGATAAATTTAGAAAATTCTCAGAAAAAGTGTTTAGATAGAAAAGGTGATTTTAAGAAGTTACTGGAAAGCCGTTTCTTAAAATTCAACTCCATTTGTGAATTAAAAATCCGAGAATCGGTCAGCGGTACTGGTCGACACCGGTTTTGAAGATTTTCAACTTAATTCAGGAAAATTCCAGAAAATCATAGAAAATCCAAAATATTGGAAAACAGTATTTAAAACTGAAATCAGTCAATTTGGAATAACAAAAAGATCAAATTGAGAAATCTACTAGGATCGAGTCCCCGGTTCAGACTAGGGCTGACTCCGAGTTCACAAATCCGAATCCAAGGCAAGCGATCATATAAATAATTCACAATACAAAATAAATACAGAAAGTAAATCAAGAATACGATCAGAAAATACGAATACGCAACTAAGTACGTATTCCGGGAACGGGGTGTTACACTCCATCCACCTTACAAAAAATTGCGTCCTCGCAATTTCGATAAGGGGTGAAATGAACACAAAAAGATAGGAATGAGGATTATGCCAATCAAGATATGGATAACTATGAGCTGTCCTCCCAGATTGACTGAACAACTAACTCAGGACTAAAGCATCTCTGCACTTCTGCCGTATATATATACATCCTCTGACGGTGCCATAATAAGACTGATCTGATGTTTGCTTATAAAAGAACACTGCCAGAACTTCAAAGGACTAACCCATTCTGAACAATATAAAGTGAGCTGACTTGGAGAGATAATCAATAATACTTCGATCAGACTATGAACCAAAGCTGATGAAATCCATAGAAATCCGTATTGCTGATATCCGTAATATAATACAAAACCCTGCATGGCATGATGTTGTTCTTGATAAAGAGTCTGCAGTAGAATTTCTGATGTGCTGCATACATACTAATCCTCCGAGAATAGACCAGAATACCCACGGTAAGGAAAATCCTGGTAATACTGAATATAATTCAAGAAGGCCAATAATTAAGAATTTCTGTATACTGGGCCTTACTAACTTTAAAAGACATAGCCAAGAATATAGAATAACCATGGAGAGTTCTGAATATTGACTTCTGAATGATAACCTGACTGCAGATAGAACATGTAGAAGATAATCTGGGCCCTGCAAGATTGGTGGTATGGATCATTGACAAGGGTCATGGTGATAGCTCAGATATAGTGATGAAACTCTGTTCAGCAGATCCATGAAAGCATGCTAGAAGAAATCCGAGGAATGGCTAGAGTGCCAAGTACTGAAGGGACTAGCCACGAATGAAACTAAGCCTAGATGAGGTCATCGCGTAACACAACTCAGGTGTTAAACATTAGGGTGCCGCGAAGCTAACGCTCTACGAGGCTCGCAAATGGCGAGGCTCACGAGGCGAAGCCAACGCGTAACACAACGCTAAATGCTAAGCACCAGGGTGCAGCGCAACTCACACCCAGTTAGGTTCACGGATGACTAGAACACGACCCTCGCTTGGTGAGGCTAGCAAAGCCTTTGGTTCACCAAATCAATAAAAACTGACAGGAGTTAGTGGCTCTGAGAACATGATCAAGAAATCACAAGAATAGAAACGAGTCTCGAATTCTGTCTTCTAAATAGTAACCTGACTGCAGATTAGCTCTGAGAATACCCGAATTCCATGAACATAGTCCAAGAAATCATGATCGCTATTAGAGAAATAAAAATAGAAAATACCATAACTCTGTTTGCCAGAAGTCCTGATTCTGAATTACTGTTATATACTGACACTCCTCATGAAATGATGCAATCTATTTGACTATATAAGTGACGACTACTCTGCTTGATGCACTAGCCTCCCATGATGTATCCATAAATATAAGAATATAACGCAAGACCGAGATCTGCCCAATATAAGATAGTGTGATATACCAGAGTCAAGGAATGCCAGAGCATAATGAGAACGAACCATATCTGCCCTGCTGTCACCTCACTAGTCAACACATATCTTAAGTTGGCATAAAGATTATAAAGATTATAAAAACCAGAATAGCAAAATAGAAGAGATAGGAATCACGAAATAGGGAGAAAAAATAGGACGGACCAGGATTGAAGGTGATAGGACAATGAGGAGGATATGGTATAGAGAATTTACCAACTCCCGGACATATTAAAATGGGGATAATAATTACGGTCAGTACTTCAAGGATTCCTCCTTCAGATATCGAACACCCTTTCTGTTCTTACTCCATCATCTTGAGCATCCTGATTTCCCTTTCAGCCAGATCATATGTTTGCTTCCCTTCACCATGTGCCCTAACTCTTAGTCTCCTTTGTATATGACTCCATGCTGGATGCTGGGGATGAAGTGAGGTTATTCTGACAGTAGGTCTTGGATTCCCTCACGACGGTGATACTGGATGGGTTGATCTGATCGGTGTAATGTTCTCTGCTTCCTTGAACAGACCGTCACCTTTCAACTAATCTCTGAACCCGTGTATGACATAATTCATAGCCTTTCTGGTGGTTGTGTTATAGGTGCTCGGCTTCGGACAATATCCGCATATCATATGTTAAGGGCAAGGTTGGAGGGATGACTTAGCTAGTAGGGCATCTAGGGGTCTGGCCAAATCTTCAACTTTCCATCAACTGAGAGGGTCTCTTTGCCAGCTTCATCTGCATCTTATCCTGATCTTTCTTCTCTGGGTCCATTCTACTTCCCGGATGATGACAAAAGAACTTGAGAACACTCCTTAGGCCGCTTGGGAATAAGAGACATCTTGATCCTCATCTTCATTCCTCACTAGAATATTGCTTGCTCAGTTCTCCTTGTCGGCCACCATGTAAGACACTGACCGACTATACTTTAGAAATTTTGCAGTGTACTATTTACTATTCAATCTCCTTACTGCAATCTGATAAATCATACTTTCATTTCTTTCTGAGCCATTACAGAGAAGAATCTTCTTATAAAAATCCTTCGAGAACTAGTCCCAAGTGATGGGCTTTTGCAGTCTCGCTGCTTCTACCAACCACCATGCCCCGGCCATACCTTTCAACTGAATCCTGGTCATTCCCACTTAGTTCTCGTCATGGATTCGAGTTGCCTTCAGAAGATCCGTCATGTTTACTAGCCACCGCTATACATCCAGAGTTTCCCCCATGCTTGAAAAGATTGCCGGCTAATATTTCCTGAAATCCAACATGTTGCCTGGCTTCAGGTTCCAGAATGCAACCAATAATCCTTGGTGCGGGACCTTCGTCTGTACTTGATCGTGTCTCATCATATCTTGCAGAAATAGTCTCAAATCAAGATTTTCTCCGTTAGGGTTACCCTAGGAAGAACCAGAACCGTTATGATTTCCCCATCTTTTCATGTCCGAGTTGGTCCAAGAATAACAAGAAACTGAAGTATGAAAGGATGGGAGAACTTCAGAATTTAAGGATAAGATTATCAAGAGAGAATGGATAACTTTGTACTTGTAGTTGGATTGTATAACCAAGACTCATGCATTCCAGTTGCAAATTTCTTTACCATTAATTTGCCGTCTGGACGTACTGAGGAGGTGAGAGCCTAGGCTCTGATACCAACCTGTAACGCCCCGGCCCTGCGGATACGGAGACGTTACTGCAACGTATATACGCAGGTCAGAAATACCCTCACGTATATACGCTAAGCATCAGTACAGGCAAGAATTAGAGTACGGAAGCAAGTGGTGCATTATACATTCCAACACATGAGTATAATTACAAAGTTATCACCAGAGGTGATCCAATATTACATGAATATTACATCACAGACATGCGCAATTGCGAGATTACAAGCAGATGTACATGGATGAATAGTACAAAAGGGCACTCACGAGTTTACTAAAGGAAACTCGAGAGGCACACAGGGGGCCTGGAAGGATAGAGCTCTGAACGGTCTGCTGGAGATCCACGCTATCGCTGCGCCACTCTGATCATCAACTGGGAGAATCCATGCGCTCCATGCTCCATGACCTGGACATGAGAATCCAGGGGAGTCAGATGAAACTCCCCAGGCGAGTGGTGAAGCAAAAGCCAAGTGGCGAGCAAGGGTAAGTATAAGTAAAGCGATAAATCAAATAAAGCCGAGGGCGAACAAATCTGATTGTATGGTTTCAGATCACGGCTCCATAAGACTAGTACGTCGAAGGAATAATCCAAACAAGGAAACCCTCATCTATATACCCTTATCTTATGTCACCATAATCTAAGCACATACAACCCGACTGTACTCAGGGCATGATAAGATAATGAGCAGGAGGCAGGTGGATACAAGGAATAGAGTAGAGTATGAGCAGCTAATATTATAATAATCATAAAATCGGAAATCCGAAGTAAAATCCAGGACAAGCAAATATAATAAGGCATATCACAGATTCATAGCCGTTTAAGTCGCAGGCTTCAGTATGCGTCCCATTCCACATACCTCTACTTACAACTTAAAGAGCCGGTTATTAGACACTTTATTATTACTCGTCTTACCCTGATATCTAGCTATGTGAACTAGCGTCCCAGCACACATAGATCCATATCCGAGTAAAGCAAGGTTGTTATTGGAAACCAGCGGGGGTATCAACGAACTATGTTTACAGTGGGTCCCGTACATACCCGGGACCACGGCCCAGGATTGTTCCGTTGCTTGGTGACGGAACCTGCTGCAAGGCTAACAGGAGGGACTTATGTATGCCCTTATCATGATGGTACCAGGAAGGAGGGAGCCAGCACTCCCCTCGGTCGCCTGGAGGCCCACAGGTCAGACCGGAAGTTTTAGTTGCACAACATGCCTAATACCACTGTAAACACGAACACATATTGATATCCGCAAGTTTCCCCCCGACCCAATGCAAGTGGTTCCTTTTATGATTTATTAGATTAATTATCCATTTACGGGAATAACAGGTGCAGGACATGATCAGGAATTCAGGAGTTCAGGTCACTGTATATAATACAGGATAACAGGTCACTGATCATGATACAGGATATCAGGTCACTGTACATAGTACAGGATAACAAGACAGGGTTCCCGTAAATGTGATAATCACAGGTCAAGTATATCATGCTGGGTGTCAAGTGATAGCATGACAGGATGATGATATTTGGCAGGTGACAAGTCATGTCAAGAGATTGTTAATAATCCGGTGGCAAGTCATGTCATAACAAGGAGTCTTGCCAAGAAGTATCATGTCTGATGTTAGATGGTAACAAATCAGTTGACGGGTGATATACATGTGTTAAATAGTAGCATGTAATGACAAGTAGTATAAACAGGTGACAGACATTATCATGTGGATGGTAAGTATCAAGCAAAAGCATGTCAAATACCAGCATATCAAGATTGTCAAGTAATAGTTGAACACAATCAAAGAAGGTGTTAGCTCCAAACAACATAAATCATGAATAATATAAGTTGACCAGATGAAAGGGGAAAGCCGAGAAGAAAGCGAGAACACTCGCATAACCAATAAAATAGTAAGGCAAGAGGATAGCGAGATCACTCACCTAATCTTTAATAAATATAGTGAAATCCTCGATCTCCGGAATCCAGGGAATCAACGCGTAAACGCGTTAAAGAGGGTAATAGGTAGAGAGGAGAAATTCAAAAGAGAGAAATCCATGGAGAGAGAGAGAGTGTTCAGGGGAGACGCGAATTTTGAGAGTGGGACGCGAGAATAGCAGACGCGGGAATAGCGTCGCGAGAATAACATGCGCGGGAATCACAGACGCGGGAGTCGCGTCGTGAAGGCACCGCAAACGCGGGGTTCGAGACCCGTGTTCAAAACAGGACGCGAGGAGAACGCGGACGCGGATGCGGGTGCTGCGTCGCGTTAACACCAGAAGAACACGGACGCGGTCATGGGATCCGCGTTAGGAATCAAACAGAGAGGAGGGAAGGTGATATTTGTCAAGTGACAAGTCATGGAATAACAATGTATGATACATGTCCCGAGGATAAAGTCCATATTCAAGGAAGGAATGAACCAAAGCAACCAGTCAAGATTAGTCGACTAGGGAGAATAGTTAGTCGACTTATGAAGGGTTAGTCGACTATAAAGGAGGAGTAGTCGACTAATAGGTCGCTTTCCAGAAAAGGCTGCGTTTCAAAGGGTTGCGTTTCAGGAAGGGTTAGTCGACTAGGAGCAGGGGGGTCAGTCGACTAGTATGCTGCGTTTCGCAAAACTGCGTCTCACGAAGTCGCGTTCCACAAGTCCGCGTCTTGCCACAAGTCCGCGTCTCATGAATCCGCGTTTCACAAGTCCGCGTCTCACAAGAAAGAGTTAGTCAATAAGGGATGAAAAAGTAGGCAGCGCTTCAGGGAAAGGACGCGTTCAGGAAAGGTTAGTCGACTGGCACAAAGGATTAGTCGACTAATAAGGTGCGTTCCAGAATAACCAGGCTGCGTTTCACAGGATTAGTCGACTAGGAATAAAGGGTGGTCGACTAATAATGGGGTCAAGTCGACTAATGACCAAGTCAAGTCGACTAGCAGAGTGCAAATCAGGGAGCAGGATTTTGTTGAGTGTTGTATTGATAACATTACAAGTTATAGAAATAATTTCCAAGTCTTGACGAGTAGAATTACTCGCCCAAGATGATCCTCGCTGCGTCCAGCAAAGGGAAATTCGGCCCCAATCCAAAAGGAGGGTACCGGCCCTTTGCGTCGCGCCAACAGAGAAGAACGCGGCCCCAAACAAAAGGTGAGGCCGGTCTTCACAAGAGATGAATTTTGATGGTGTAAGTCTAGTTCAAGTGGTCAAAATGAGATTTTGCAAATGGTGTTACGGGGAGCGACGAGTCGGCTAGGATGAAAGAGCTCGCCGAGGAGGTGAAGACGGCGCGGTCGTTGGTGGCCAAGGTGGTGTATACGGTGGTGGAGAGGGTGGTGAAGTTTGGAGGAGGAGATGGGTTCTTTTGGGGTTTCTTGGTGGAAAAAAGGTTGAAGAAGGTGGTATGGAGATGTTGGAGTGATGGAGGAGATGGAGAAGGAAGAAGTGGTGGAATTTGGGGTGAAAATGGTGGAGAAATGATGGAGAAATGGGTGGCCAAGGAAGCAAGAGGGCTGCCATTTGCTCTCTGGTTGCATGCTGCAAAAGGGAGAAGAGAAGAAAAAGTGAAGGAGAGAGGAAGAAGGAAAGATGGGGTGGTTATATATAAAGGGTAAAGAATATAATATAATATGATGTTGACTTTGTTCAACAAGGGAACCTTGCGTTTCTTGCCATACAAAAAGCTGCGTCTCTTGCAAGAGACCAGCGTTCAAGTCAAATGAAGAGCCAAACGCGGGGATTTAAAGCCGCGTCCAGGGAAAGCCAAAACTGCGTTTCAACAAAAGGACAAAATCCATGATGATTTGATTGGGATTGATCTGAGGTGCATTAAATGAAGCATGGGAGAGGATCTCTGCATTAAATGCAGAATCCAAGGAATGAAGCTCGCGTTTGGGGAAGGAGAGAGAAAAGTGGGAAAATATCTGGACACTATTCCGGTATCTGAGAAAACACCGAAAACTCCAGAAAAGTCCAAAAAATAAAGTAACTTGGAAAGCTTCCGAAAAATTCTCAAAAATAATAAATATTATAAAATAATTTTTGGTGAAATCGTTTTCAGGAATTCAATCTCATTTTCAAAATAAAAATCATAAGGTCGACAGTCAATACCGGTCTACACCGGGTTGGCCAGATTTTGATAAAATCTGAAAAATCCCAGAAAATGTCTGAAAGAAGAAAATATAATTCTAAGAAGTAATATAAAAGCGGAATCTAGAAATTTGATTCCAATTGTAAATTAAAATTCTTGGAATCAACCAGTGATACTGGCCGACACCCAATCCAGTGAAATTTTGATAAATTTAGAAAATTCTCAGAAAAAGTGTTTAGATAGAAAAGGTGATTTTAAGAAGTTACTGGAAAGCCGTTTCTTAAAATTCAACTCCATTTGTGAATTAAAAATCCGAGAATCGGTCAGCGGTACTGGTCGACACCGGTTTTGAAGATTTTCAACTTAATTCAGGAAAATTCCAGAAAATCATAGAAAATCCAAAATATTGGAAAACAGTATTTAAAACTGAAATCGGTCAATTTGGAATAACAAAAAGATCAAATTGAGAAATCTACTAGGATCGAGTCCCCGGTTCAGACTAGGGCTGACTCCGAGTTCACAAATCCGAATCCAAGGCAAGCGATCATATAAATAATTCACAATACAAAATAAATACAGGAAGTAAATCAAGAATACGATCAGAAAATATGAATACGCAACTAAGTACGTATTCCGGGAACGGGGTGTTACATGAATTATGCTCAACACAAGCAAATATGATATGAATGAAGTATGATGCTTTGCACAAATGTAAAGAGAGAGAGAGTTTAGAGACAAGTGGATCAAGCGCAAACACAATGATATGTTTCGAGGTTCGAGCACCCTTGCTCTACATCCCCGCCTACACCACCGTGTAGGATTTCCATCCACTATACCGTCCACCGAGGACTCCCACCGAGGGAACCTTCACCGAGAAGGATTTTTACAACAAATGGAGTACCGAACTCCTCTCTCAAACAACCGCCTCACAACCGAGGGGTAGGCTCGTACCCAAACAACAACAACAACCAACACCTCTACCGAAGAGGGTTTACAACCAAACTCCACCTCTCACTAGAGGGAGCAAACCAATCACCCGATCACCTCTACCAAAGAGGGATACAACAAGAATAAGGGTGTACAACAAGTGGTTCCAAAAGACCACAAACAATCTCTCTTTTCTTTTCTCTTTTTCCACAAAACAAATGATCCTAATAGATTAGGATAGAAGATAGCTCAAGTGTGGAAAACTAGGTGTTTTTGAAAACAAGCAACAAAGAAAATACTTGGGAAAACTCTTGTAAAAGATAGAGAATGAAAACCAATACAAATATTCCAAATTCCTATTTTCTTTGATTTTCCAAAAACCCAAAACCCAAATCAAATTGGAAGTTTAAAGCCCAAAACACTTTTGAAAACTCTTTAAAAACACTTAAGAAGGTCTGGAATTTTTGCCCTTAAAAACTTCTGCAAAAACTATGAAGAGATGGGGTATATATAGCCCTAATACAAAACTAGCCGTTAGAGCTGAGCTGCCAGCTCTGACAGGCAACGGTCGACCGGCCCGGTCGACCGCCAACGGTCAGAAATATGACCGTTAGGCAACAGCGGTCGACCGGCCCGGTCGACCCAAACAAACAGAGAGCACTGTAAGTGCCCCGGTCGACCCGAGCGGTCGACCGTCCCAGTGCCTCCAAACGTGCACAGATTTGTGCACGTCGGTCGACCGGCCCGGTCGACCGACTTCACCCAAGTCGACTAGATCAGGTTGACTAGTCGACTGATTGAAGCTTGGAACAGAGATCTGGGTCAGAAAAACAATGTAAAATATTTTTCTAAAAATCTTTTAACACTTCTAAAAATCACCAAAAATAGTTTTATCATTTTATATGGAAACACAAACTTTTTATAAAAATTTCAAGACAAATATTAATCATATCAATTCATTTTTGAGTCTTGCAAATTTTATCAAAAACAAAACTTGTATTTTTATCAAACTTGATTTTTCAATACATGAATAGGATAGTCAAAATAAGTTTGTCTAGCAAGTTAAACCATGTATGTATATCTAGAATACATCTAATATACATAGAAATAAAGTAAACTTGTTTTGATCTACTATTCTGAAAACCAAATCCAAAACATGAAAACGTGTGTTGTGCACTTGAGCATATCAACTATACTAAACTTTACAAATGGATCTAAAACACACTATCTAAACTATGGATATCTAAGTCTTCTTGACAATCTTCATCTTCAAGTAGACTAGCTCCAAAACTCCATCCATGGGCTAGGCAATGTGTGAACTTGACGCTTTGGCCCTGGAATCATCATGAAAAGCTTCTAAACACCTTGTTGAAGCTAATCACCAACTAATATCTTGATTAATGATCTAAAACTTAAACAACAAAAGATTATTAGTAAACATAACTACATGAGTTAATCATCATCAAAACTAGAGTGGAAGGCCTTTGGGCCAACAAATAGGTGATGGCTAATCTAATGGTCACTAAATGCCAAATAATGCGGAAGTAAAAACTATTATGACCTAAACTAAACTCTTACACTAAACACCACGTATAACACAAGAGTTTTGCCGAATTCCCCGTGAAGGGCTCTGGACAAACTCCTCTAGATTCCCTTGATAAGGGTTGAGGCGTCGCGTTGGCTCTCTTGGTTGAATACAAGTGTTAGAAAACAATCCCACGCATGTATATCAATGAGCACAAATGAATATATCAAGCATATAAAGATAGACAATAAAAGTATGCAAGATATAAAGACAAAGAGAGAGAGTGAGCAATCGCAAACACAAGAGATTTGTTTCGAGGTTCGAGCACACTTGCTCTACATCCCTGCCTTCGACACACGAAGGATTTCCACTATAATCGATCCCAATGGATCACCCGGTGCCGCAACACCTACAAGATCTCGGACTCCCTAGTTCGTACACACCGCAAGCCCCACAAGCTTCCCGTGGCTGCACCTCAAACCAAGAGTTCGCACCTGAACCCGAAACACCGAGTCCCCACTAGGACCCAAAATAATGCGAACACAACCGTCCGCCTTCTCAAATGGAACAAAGTAAAACTTTGGTGATCACAACTCTTGATTACCTAAAATCCTCTCACAATAACACTCCCTATAGGGTAGATATAGTAATGGATAGCTCAAGTGTTGTGTGAGAAAACAAGGAAGAGAATGGTGGAGGAAACTCAAAGAATCACTTTAAACACTCTTAATAAAATCTTCTCTTTTGATAGGAAATATTTGCTCTCAAATTTGTGGAGAAAAACCTCTGAAAAGGATTGGAAAAACTGGCTCAAAAATACTCTCCAAATCTTGGTGAAAACAATGGCCAAACCCCCAAATTTATAGGGCTAGAAAAACTAGCCGTTGGGGTTCTATCGGGCCTGTCGGTCGACCGTCCGGTCGACCGCCAACGGTAAAAAATCCGACCGTTGGAGCCTCCGGTCGACCGCCCGGTCGACCGAAAAGAACAGAGAGCACTGCTCTCAGTTCCGGTCGACCGTGTCGGTCGACCGGCCATCTGCCAGGTCAAGGCGTGCACGTCGTGCACGTCGGTCGACCGAGACGGTCGACCGGCTTCAGCCCTAGTCGACTTGGTAGGTGGACTAGTCGACTTGGCTGAAGCCTGGAACAGAAAATTTGGGATTAAAACTTGGTCTTTTGGCTCACATAAAAATCCCATAAAATACATAAAAATCTACAAAAATAGTTTTACCAATATACTTTGATAACCAAACATGCTTGCACAAAATCAAGGCATGTTATAAAAGATTTGGACTATTTTTGTAAGTTGAAAATATTGGCTCAATTGAAAACTTGTTTTCCAAACTTCTTCATGATACAAAAACAAGATATTTTGAATTCATTAAAGCATTACGTATGTCAATACTGGTATCTGGTGATGATTTAATTATCCTGATAGTCAGATTGAGGTCATTTCAACTCAAGATATTATTTCCCATTATTTATAATTTTTTCTAAAATTTTAAAATTTTTTGGGAATTATTGGAGAAGAATCTCAATTTGAGGTCAATCGGTGACATAGGCTGACTCTGGGATTTTTAATTAACAATCGGTGATGAATTTTGGAAATTTGACTTCACAACAATGTTCAGGATGACATTTTCTATTTTTGAGAATTTTTGAGGATTTTTTTGAATTAATAGAGTTTATTCCAATAAAATAATGTTTAAATGATATTCAAAAGAAAATGAAATAAAAATAAAAAGTAAAGTAAAATAAAATAAAAGAATTTAAAAAAAACCCGCATGTAATAAAAAGTAAAGTAAAATAAAATAAAAGAAAAAAAAAAAACCGCATGTGAAGGCCATTGCCATATAAGTTTAATGATCTAACCATCCGGCCACTTTAACTTTTGCTATAAGGGGGGTAACCATTTTATTTAACCTTAAATCTTTTCACCCCTTTAATCTTCCAAAATTTTATCAAAGAACCAAATTGTTTCTTCTCAGTTTCGAAACCGTGACCCTCTCCTTAGCATTCTAGCGACCAGACCAGCACGCCACTTTGGCATGTGGCTTAGAGTGAGTTCATTTATTATTTAATCATTAACTACTTCATCTTCTTCTTCCCAACATACACGCGACCTGCTCCCTCTTCTTTCTCCCCGCAATCACACGTTCTCCACCTGCTTCCCCGATTTCTCTCCCACGATTTTTCCCTCGCTCTGTCCCACATCGCCCACTCTCTCCTCCTCTCTCGCGTCCTCTCTCACAATCCCACACATCCTCTCACCCGTACACTCTCTCTCTTCCCCTACCTCTATATATTCCCTCCTTTCTCGCCTTTTCGAGCCCAGGACGAGTGCAGCCTTCCTCCTCGCGCATAGCACTCCAGCAGGCACGTGCACACCGGCGAGACACCCCAGTCATTCCATCACCCTTGCAGCCGAGGGCCGTCCTCTCCCTCTTGGCGTGTGCCACAGCCCATACGCATGCCACGGCAAGCCCTCGCTCGTCCCTCTCCATCTCAGGTCACGCACCTCTTCATGGCGCCCTCCTCTCCTCCATCGACGTCGGGCCGTGGTTGAAGCATGAATCCAAGCCCTCGGCAGCGCACACAACATCTCCATCGGCTTCCCCTACGCGCGTCCATCTCCGGCGAGCCTCCGTCGTCGTCCGCGAGATCCGCCGTCGACGGCCGCGCATGACCCCATGGCGGATCACACACCTTGCGTGGGCATGCGTACCTTCTCTCCCAAGACTCTAAGATGTTGGAAGAAGTTTCAGACTGAAGAGAAGCGTTCCGGGTAAGTTAATTTCCGTTGTCGTCGATGTTAATTATTGTTGGCATTTCGTCGAACACGTAGTATGCATTACTAAATCACTAATTTTACCATGATAATCTTATTTTAAAATTCTAATAAAAATATATAGGGACACCCAATACCTGTCTCCTAATTGTCATAATTTTTAATAGATTTTATAAATTTAGTTTAATCAAAAAAAAGAAGGAAAAAAAAAGCGAGACTCGGCCTCTAGCCGAGAGCAGCAGCAGCAGCTGCTGCTCTCGGCCAGGACCTGGCCGAGCCAGGCCAGGCCAAGACCTGGCCTGGTCTGGCCAGCCCGGCCAGACCTGGCCTAGGCCAGGTCTGGTCAGGCCAGCGGGTCTGGCCAGCAGACCTGGGTGCGGGTCTGTTTTACAGGCCCGAACCCGACCCCATTAAGAGAAAAAAAAACAAGAAGAAAAAGAGAAAAAGAAAGAAAGGAAAAAGAAAAAGGAATAGTAAAAGAAAAAAAGAAAAAGAAAAAAAGGGAATAAATAAAATAAAAATAAGTAGAAAAATTATTGTAGAATTTACTGTAGTAAACTAGACCCAAACCCATTACTGTAGCAACAGACCAGTTAAGCTTTTTATTATTTTTATTGATTTTTAGGTTTATTTTAATTCAGAAAATTCTAGAAAATTCACAGAAAATTTCAGAAAATTCACAGAAAATCACAAACTAAATTTGAAACTCTGTAAAATTATTTTGATGTAATATTACTTAGAATAACATGAAATTAAATATTTTTGTAATTACTATCAATGATAATTTATTTAAAAATGACCAATAAATTACTAAATAGCACAAAAAAATATGAAAGTAATATGTAAATGTTATACATCAATTTATTAGCTTATTCAAGTATTTTAGTATGAAAATATATTTTTAAATGGTTTCTATAAATTCATAAATTAAATTATTTGGAAAATTAAATAACCAAAATTATAATAAATAGTAAAAAATTACTTTCTTATTTAACTTATCACTGAATAAGAATATGTCAAGTCTCTAATTAATTCACGTAATATTTAGGCCGCGAATTTTACCCAGAGCCGGTTGCAATTACGGGAATTCAGACTCCAACGACGTAAGGCAAGTGTACACGATTCTCCTCTCGTTGATTTTTCATCTTGATCTTAATTCTTCCTCTTAAACGTAAATTATGGTTATCATATCGTATGATCGTCAACACTATCCTGTGATCATAATTACATATCAGCTTTTCTTTTCTGATTATATAACTAATTATTCTATTCTTGATTTATTACCGTGATCATGTTTTATTACCTTACATATCATGTTTGCATCTCATTCCTGTACATAATGCATGATTTCTTGTATGTGATAGACTGATGTAAAGATCAATGAAATCTACACTGATCATGACAAATACTGTGATTTGGATCTTGAGGTTAACTGGATATTAATGAAGAAAGATTGATAGTTAAAAATTGAATATCGATTGATATTGTGATCCTGATATTACTGAAAATTAATCAAGGAAATTGACCATTATATTCTGAGTAATTATTCGAGGATACTTATTGGATTATGGACACATGATCCTTACCTTTTACTTTAACATTTAGATTACATGTCACTAACATTACTTGCACTATTTTGCATGCATCTAGTATCACTTGCACAACCATATATCTGTCACATGATATTATCACTGTCTACATCGTCCCATGATTTTGATACACATCGTGTTTACCATCTAATGTTGATATTCTTGGTACCGATTTATGATCCTGTAACATTGAGTAACACACCGTTTGCATTTGCATTTAATTAATAAATTAACCAAGCCGGGGTTATTGGGGGAGACTGTAGCAAGAGAAATCCATGGAGGTGTGCTTGGAAGGGCGACCCTTATGGGTTTGGATGCCACACGTGATCTTGTTATTTATGCGCGCTCCTATTATTACATGTTACATGATACCTGAGTACAGTGAATTGTTTCTCCCTGCTATCAGGATCCACTAACGCATCACTTGTTTGATATGCGGTTGTCCTGTGGGATGGGGCACAGGATGGTTGCATTAGTTAGGATAATAAAATATGCTAGACATATGCACTTGCATCATATCCTTCATTGCCTTCAATGATCTAGTACCTAACATGTATTTTTAAGATACTGACATTTGAGACTCATGTGATATGCATTATCTTGACTACATGACATTCCTGAATATACCATGTTATTTTATCTTGTGATCTTGAGTTCTTGGGATCTTGTGATTATGTTTCACGACAATTGCTTGTCTAGGACATTTCATGTTCATTATATACATGTCACACCATGCATGCATGATCTTATTGTACATGATCTATCTTCTGTTTATTCCTGTTACTGTTATTACATTCAGTTCTTGATATTTCCAAACATATTGTTCTTATATCCTACTTACTGTTACTACATTTTCATATTCTCTCCTTCCTGCTTCGTGTACTCTTGCTAGTCCGCTTCTGATGGACCTTTATATTATTTTTCAGTATTTAGATCTGGATGCTGGTATAGAGAGTTGTTCGTAGATCATATTCTGGTTCCGTTGTTCTCCGGTGAGTTCAGTTTTCTTCTTGACTTGTTTTATTCAGATATAGTGGATGATATTGTTTATGATTCATTTTTCATATATGTGATTTTATCTGTGCTTGGTTGTATGTGCATATATGTGTGCTATCCTGCTTGTTATTGACAGCCTAAGGTACTCATGGAAGAGATTTCACTCTTCGTGAGTATCTGCTGGCCATCGTCACGCACCTGTATTCCGTATTTTGGGAAGCGGGGCGTGACAGATCCACTACACAATTAAGATGAAATATCTATGTTTTGACATTAAGCTCTAAATATGGTTTTGGATAAAAGACATGCATATAAGAAATTCCAAAAACCAAAAAGTATTTTTTCAAAAAGAAAGTCTTTTCTAATCTGAAAATTCTTTTATGAAAAGACAACTAAATCAAGAGTGTGTGTGTAATATATACTTGAGCAATCCACCAACTATTCTATCCTTTACATTTTATCTAAAAATCTTATACCTAGACACAAGTCTTCATCTTCTTGAAGTCTTTACTTGAAGCCTTCTCATCTTCTTGACTTGGTCCAAACACCGTGCTAGCTCCAAAACTTGACTTCAAATCCTTTGTTGAAGCTATGCACCTACTAAGATCTTGATCATAAATCTGTCACTAATTAAACACAAGATCATTAGTAAACATAACTACATGAGTTGATCATCATCAAAACTAGAGTGATGGGCCTTTGGGCCAACAATCTCCCCCTTTTTGATGATGACAAAACTCATGAAGTTATATATGCATGGATTAAAGTAAAGCTTCAAAGAAGCTCCCCCTTAACTCATGCATAACAAATAAACAATATAATATGGAAATGAAGCACAAAAACATGTATGCAAATGTAGGAGTAAACATGCTAATCAAGCATAAAACAAAATCACAAAATCTTTTTCTCCTCTTTGCAAAACAAAACATATATGCATAAACATAAATTCTTTTACCAAAAGCATGCATATATCTCAAATACTTCTCCCCCTTTTTGTCAATCATCAACAAAGGGGTAAAAAAATTTTCTCCCCCTTTTGTCAAAAACAAAGAGATCAATAAGGGGTCAAATCAAACATATCAATAAAAGGTTATATGCGATATACATTCATGAAGAGGAAGACGGTTAAGTAACTTCCCTACACATATACATTACATGAAAGAGGGATGACAAGTCCTAATTCACATAACATATAATATGTAATGCATAAGAGGAGATGTGAAGCTCCCCCTACACATGTGTACCACATAAAGAAGAGTTGTCAAGCTCCTCAATATACAATACACTCAATATGAATTTATATGTAGAAGAGATGTTAAGCTCTCCTTGCATATAGGCAATACAAATCAGAAATTTTGAATTTTTCTTATAAAACAAAACTTGAGAATTTTTCTTCAAATATTTATTTTCTTATCATAAACAACTTTGTGCTTTTAAACATGTAAAACAATTTTAACTCAAGCACAAGTAACTCATATATATGTATGAAAAATGAGTATACCAAATGAAATTGATACATACATATATGGGAAAACAAAATATGAGTATATACAAAAGAAGTTCATATTGATACAAATTGAAAATATCCAATGATACCAATAGAAAAATAAGCTTAAGTGTATACATCATATAATCTACCACATGAAGAACTCGAACTAGTTAAATGAAGATGTTTGAAAACTAGTACGGAATCCTTCAAATAAGGAATAAAATAAAAATATTTTTCATGAAATATGTGTAAATCACATGAAAAAGGCAATGAAGCTCAATATTCCTTTAAATAAGACAATGTGAAAATTATCATAAATTTTGAAAACATAAAAATCACCACAAAAATTTTTATTAAAAAAATATTTCAAGGTATATGTATGTTTTGACAACACAAGAAGTATACATACATATCCCTAAACACAATTGAGTTCATATATATAGATTTGCATGAAAGGCAAATGACTCAAGAGGTATACATGTATATCTTAAAGTTTGACAAAATATACATATACATGAAATGAAAGCACATGATCATAACACAAATCCAAAATGGGAATACAAGTTTAAAAATGTAAGGATCATCAAAGCTAGGCTATACTAGCACACCAAATAGGCACAAATAAGCAATCAAACCCAACCATATATAGATTTATTTGTGACCCATAATATGTACAAGTATAAATCCTAGTGTTGACAAAAACTAACATTTAAACTAATATTCAATTCATGAAGCATCAAATCTTGAGAATACAAAAGAATTTATCCAATGGATTAAAAATAGGATCATGTGTATAACTTATAGACTAATTAAAGAATAAATAACTAGTATAAAATAGTTTTTGAACAACTAGTTAAAAATCCTTCAAATACATCAAATCATATGTTTTTCATAAAAACAAACTAAGTACATAAAGATTTAATCACTCATGGTCTATAAAGCTCAAAATGATCATGAAACTAAGTCATGAAATAATAAATGAAGATGTGAGTGTTAAAAGATCATGTAAATAGCATTTTTATGAAAATAGTCATTTAAGCTCAAAAAGATCATAAGTCACATTTTAATAATAAAAAAAAACTTTTTTCATTAAAACACTAATCTTCATGGTATATGTATGATTTATCCAAAACTAACAATACACATACATATCCCAAACATAAAAGAGTCTATCAAATGTATTTGCATGAAGGCAAGAGACTCAAGGGTAAACATGTATATTTATTAGGTTTGAATTAAAAATACATATACATGAAGTAAAATCATAAAATTTGACAAAGCATGTATAAATGAGAGAATCATTAAAACTAGTCTATACATGTGCATATAGTGGGTACAAATGAGCATGAAGTGCAAATATATATAAATCAAATGTAACTCACTATTTGTACATGAATAATACAAGTTTTGATAAAAACTACATCTACGTATGTTTTTACCACATGAAGCACATAAGAACACAAAACATGAACATGCTATGAATATGATATAAGTAAAAAGCATGTACATAAATTAGGAGTTTAGAGATAGTTACCAACCATACTCCAAAGCTCCAAACATGGTGGTCATCCCACCAAAATCTCCTTGATAGTGATGCATCAAATGTGTGTCCATCAAGTTCATTTGCATCCACCATCAAGGCACCAAATCTCTCACGTCTTGAGAGATCCCTCACCTATATCAAAAACATGGGGTGGGGGTTTTGGTACCTATATTTTCTTGGGTCCTTTGGGGTTAGTCTTGTAAGGAACCCAAAAATTTTTATTATTAGCAAAATTTAAATGATGTATCATATCATAACAAAACTTTGCTAAATGGCCTTTGCGGCCACAATGTGTACATGTGTACACCTTAGGATGCTTATGTGTAGAAGTGTGATCATGACGTGCAACATAAGCATATGCATGATGATGTTGTGCATGAATGTGTGGAGTTTGTTTCTTTGAAAACATTGACTCCAACCTAGTATGGTTAAATGCACAAGAGTTCAAAGTTGAACTCAAACAATCAATTTTATTTTTCAAATCTTTAATCTCATTAGTGGTGGCATGTAAAGCATGATGAGATAAAGAATCATTTTTCTTTTTCTTTTTCGAAACAAAATCTTTTTCTTTTTCATAAATTTTTCTTTTTAAAGACTTATTTTCTTGAAAAACAACTTCCTTTTGTTTTTTCCACCAAATCAATTTTATTTTTTAAAGTATTGTTTCCTTCACACAAATCATTCAATTTTGAAAATAAGGAAACATTCTCATTTTTCAAATCTTCCTTTTCTTTTTCTAAGCATGCAATGTTACTTTTAAAAGAATCATTTCTATATGCATGCAATCAAGTTTCTTTTTCAAATTTTTATTATCTTTCTTAATCATGTCATATTTCTCAAGAAGTAATTGACAAAATGAAGTGAGCTCATCATATGACATGTTATTATCTTCATCTACCTCGGATTCGGTAGTTACCTCAAGGGGGTCATCCCCTTGGACCATATAGCACTTGTTGGAGGTGTCGCCTCCAACATCCGAATCGCTCCTGGAATAATATAGATCCTTTTCGTCAAGGGAGGTGATGATGTTCTAAGATACAAAAGCCGAATCAACATTAGAAACCCTAGATAAATATTCATCATTTAGGGTTGACTTTAAAGCATGAAGGGCTTTTACATTAGCCTCAAAATTCTTACCATCTAAACAATATGCATTATTAGTAGTGGCAAGATAAACATGAATGCCTAGGGCCTTGAGGTAAAAAGACATCTTAACCTTCCAAATTTGGATGTTAAGAATGTCAAAGGTGGGTGGTGACATGAAGTCCATGGTGTGTGTACAAAATATTGATTAGCCTAAAAAGAGGATCTTTAACACTAGGTTGTGAGACCCAAATTCAGAGCACTTGGCTCTGATACCAATTGAAAGTTCACCTAGAGGGGGGGTGAATAGGTGATGGCTAATCTAATGGTCACTAAATGCCAAATAATGCGGAAGTAAAAATTATTATGACCTAAACTAAACTCTTACACTAAACACCACGTATAACACAAGAGTGTTGCCGAATTCCCCGTGAAGGGCTCTGGACAAACTCCTCTAGATTCCCCTTGATAAGGGTTGAGGTGCCGCGTTGGCTCTCTTGGTTGAATACAAGTGTTAGCAAACAATCCCACGCATGTATATCAATGAGAACAATTGAATATATCAAGCATATAAAGATAGACAATAAAAGTATGCAAGATATAAAGATAAAGAGAGAGAGTGTGAGCAATCGCAAACATAAGGGATTTGTTTCGAGGTTCGAACACACTTGCTCTACATCCCCGCCTTCGACGCACGAAGGATTTCCACTATAATCGATCCCAATGGATCACCCGGTGCCGCAACACCTACAAGCTCTCGGACTCCCTAGTCCGTACACACCGCAAGCCCCACAAGCTTCCCGTGGCCGCACCTCAAACCAAGAGTTCGCACCCGAACCCGAAACACCGACTCCCCACTAGGACCCGAAACAATGTGAACACAACCGTCCGCCTTCTCAAATGGAACAAAGTAGAACTTTGGTGATCACAACTCTTGATCACCTAAAATCCTCTCACAATAACACTCCCTATAGGGTAGATATAGCAATGGATAGCTCAAGTGTTGTGTGAGAAAACAAGGAAGAGAATGGTGGAGGAAAACTCAAAGAATCACTTTAAACACTCTTGATAAAATCTTCCCTTTTGATAGGAAATATTTGCTCTCAAATTTGTTGAGAAAAACCTCTGAAAAGGATTGGAAAACTTGGTCAAAAATACTCTCCAAATCTTGGTGAAAACAATGGCCAAACCCCTAAATTTATAGGGCTAGAAAAACTAGCCGTTGGGGTTCTGTCGGGCCTGTCGGTCGACCGTCCGGTCGACCGCCAACGGTAAAAAATCCGACCGTTGGAACCTCCGGTCGACCGCCTGGTCGACCGAAAAGAACAGAGAGCACTGCTCTCAGTTCCGGTCGACTGTGTCGGTCGACCGGCCATCTGCCAAGTCAAGGCGTGCACGTCGTGCACGTCGGTCGACCGAGACGGTCGACCGACTTCAGCCCTAGTCGACTTGGTAGGTCGACTAGTCGACTTGGCTGAAGCCTGGAACAGAAAATCTGGGATTAAAACTTGATCTTTTGGCTCACATAAAAATCCCATAAAATACATAAAAATCTACAAAAATAGTTTTACCAATATACTTTGATAACCAAACATGCTTGCACAAAATCAAGGCATGTTATAAAAGATTTGGACTATTTTTGTAAGTTGAAAATATTGGCTCAATTGAAAACTTGTTTTCCAAACTTCTTCATGATACAAAAACAAGATATTTTAAATTCATTAAAGCATAGTGTGTATGGATATGATCCACTACACAATTAAGATGAAATATCTATGTTTTGGCATTATGCTCTAAATATGGTTTTGGATAAAAGACATGCATATAAGAAATTCCAAAAACCAAAAGTATTTTTCCAAAAAGAAAGTCTTTTCTAAATCTGAAAATTCTTTTACGAAAAGACAACTAAATCAAGAGTGTGTGTGTGATATATACTTGAGCAATCCACCAACTATTCTATCCTTTACATTTTATCTAAAAATCTTATACCTAACACAAGTCTTCATCTTCTTGAAGTCTTCACTTGAAGCCTTCTCATCTTCTTGACTTGGTCCAAACACCGTGCTAGCTCCAAAACTTGACTTCAAATCCTTTGTTGAAGCTATGCACCTACTAAGATCTTGATCATAAATCTATCACTAATTAAACACAAGATCATTAGTAAACATAACTACATGAGTTGATCATCATCAAAACTAGAGTGATGGGCCTTTGGGCCAATAGTATTCGTGCCGGAGCAACGGGCCTAATTATGCCAACCACTATATTTCGAGGTTTCACCTCTCAATCCTCAACCTTAGACACCGATTTGACAAGAGTTAACTTCTAACAACTTCCCCCTTAGGTTAATCTCTTAAATGAGTCCGAGATGTCCCTAGGGGCCAACGTCTAACAAGTTTTATTTAGGCTTGGGCTGTGTAAGTGGGGAGGTGATTTTTGGGCTAAAGGATGGTAATGACTTCCCCACTTTATGCTGTAATGAGTTTTGCCCTTAAGTTCAATTTGTGCAAGTGTGCAATATAGATAAGAATGAACACACAAAGAGAGTAAATTACTCACGTGTTTGTCTTATGCTATATACAATGCAATATGTACATCTCCGTCAAGATCACAATAACACAAGAATAAAATATAATATATCAGAATTGAAATTGACACATACCTAGATGCAAATGTCTAAACCATTTTAAGGTATCCAATTTTCATATTTTAGTTCTTAAGTTATTATAGTGCACAGGTAACAAATATTAGCAACAGAAAAAATATACAAGAATTTACCCAACAACACAAGAGCAAGTATGGGTGTCTGCAATGCTAAAGAATTTGACATGCACACCAAAAAAATAAAGAAGAAAAGTTAACAAAAATGTGAAACCAAACCGTTCCCATCCCCGGCAATGGTGCCAGGGAAAACCACGCACAAAATATGTCATTTTGAAATCAAGAGTTAAAGTGAATGTGCTTTGGCTTCCTCGATACTTCTGTTATAGCATAGAGGCTAAAACGAGTCAAATCCACAAGGACGGGAGGCGATAGAAATTTTACCGCTTGATTCACGTGTGTATTAAAAGTTTTTCAATGTTTGAAAGAATGAAAGAAAAGGAAAACAAAGAATGAAAAGAGAAGTACGGTGAAACACAAGAAGGGAGAACATAGAAGACAAAATGTTTGTAGAATATTTCTAAAACAAATTGAAAAGATAAAGAAAACCCATGTCTACTAACTACTAATGACTCCACTAATATACTAACCTCTTAGTGATAGTTGCCTCACATATATCATTGGCCATCACTAGTGCTTGGTTCATAAGCTTTACAAAGTATGGCTCATATGTTAACTTTCATATCCAAATTCAACCAACAAGTGCAAGCTACACTTAAATCATCAAAGCCCAATAAGAGCAAGCATGAAATAAAGTAATGTTAGCTTGTTAGAGATTTAGATGTTAGAATATTAGATCCATTATCATGAACCATCAATGGCTCTTGTAAGAGCAAGACCAAGTAGAGGCTATTAGATTCATGTGGATTATCAAGTAAGAAGTTATCAAGTTAGCGGTTAGTAGTTAGTTGTCATGAGAGAAAAATTAGATATACATGTAAAAGGGATTAGAGAGAAGAAAATAAAGAAGTTAAGAGAGCACCTTTCATAGATTGTCACCTTCTATTACAAGCACTCTTGCTTCCCAATATGTACCACTCTCTCTCCCTATTACAAGATCTACAAGAAATAAAAAATACAAAGGAGGAAGAGGAAGAACACTAACCTAAACTACCCTAAACAACAAAATGGAGAAGAAACTACCCTAAAACATTGCATATCCTGTTAAAGTAGAACCGCAGGGGTATTTATAGCACCAGGGGAGCGGGGGGCCAGGGGGACAACCCCTGGCCAAAAGCACAGGCACAGCCGCACCCATACGGCCACGCGCAGCGCCTGCTGCTGCACGCTGTCCTGTCTGTCCCCTGATAGATGAAAGTCCCGGTTTCTTGATTTGACACCCTGAGCTGGCAAAATCTTCTCTCTAAGGTCGATGGCTACTTGGTAGGCCTTTAATAACCCATTAAATGGTGATTTTTGGTCTTCTTCTTCATTTGCACACCATAGACCTAGGATCAACAAGCAAAACTTTATTAGCAGAATTTAGTATGAAATTAATGTGAAGATGTGGTATGAAATATGCAGTTTTAGAGACTAATCACCCATGCCTTAGGGCCGGTCGACTGAGCGGTCGATCGATTGGATCAACCCAGCTCTCGGTTGGTTCCGGTTGACCGAGCGATCTACTGATAGGCTGTTTGCCTTGGGGATGGTCGATCGGGGTGGTCGACCGCTAACGCCAGCGGTCAGTTTTATGATTTTTGGTCGGTCGACCGGCCGGTCGACCGACATGCTAGTTTTCCTGATTCTGAGCCCCAACGGCTAGTTTTTGGACCCTATAAATAGGGGTTCTCTTGGCCAGTTTTACATAAGATTTTAGAGAAGTTTTAGAGCCAGTTTTTTCCATCTTTCTTAGAGATTTTTCAACAAGTTTTTGGGCGTAACTTCCATATCAAAAGGAGAGTTTATCAAGAATTTTTCTTAATCCTTTACAAAAGGATTTTCCTGAGTTTTTCACCACAAGTTCTATCTAGCTTTTCTCACACAACCTTGAGCTTTTCATTGCTATATCCATCCTAATAGGGATCCTTATATGTGAGAGAGTTTGTTTGTGACTAAGAAGTGATCAAAAAATTTTCATACTTGTTTTGGAGGAAGTTTTAGGGTTGCGGCCTCAGCGAGCTTGCGGGTTCGCGTATGTTGTTCTTGCATGAATAAGTGAGGGATTTGTGGTTCCAAAAGTTCTTGAGAGAGTTCGTTGTTGGTATTGTGGGACTCAGTGATCTTGCGGGGTCTATTATAGTAAAATCCTTCACAGTGGTGAGGCGGGGACGTAGAGCAAGTGGCTGAACCTTGAAACAATTCTCCCGTGTTTGCGATTGCCTATCTCTCTCTCTCTCACTTGTCTTTATATCTTGCCTACTTATTATCTTTGTACTCATCTATTATATGCTTAATATAGCTTGTGCTTCATAGATAGTGTATATTTTGAAATCAAAATTTAAAGTGTGTGCGCTTTGGCTTCCTTGATACTTCCGTTATAGCATAGAGGCTAAAACGAGTCGAATTCACAGGGACGGGAGGCGATAAAAACTTTACCGATTGATTCACGTGTGTGTTAAAGATTCTTCAAAGTTTTAAAAAATGAAAAGAAAGAAAAACAAAGAATGAAAAGAGAAGTACGGTGAAACACAAAGAAGTGGAAACATAGAAAAGAAGATATTTTTGATTTTTGATAATATTTCTATAACAAAGTGAAAAGATAAAGAAAACTCATGGTTACTAACTACTAATAACTCTACCAACATGCTAATCTCTTAGTGATAGTTGCCTCATATGTATCATTGGCCATCACTAGCCCTTGGTTCAAAAGCGTCACAAAGAATGGCTCACATGTTAACTTTCACATCCAAATTCAACCAATAAGTGCAAGCTACACTTAAATCATCAAAACCCAATAAAAGCAAGCATGAGATAAAGTAATGTTAGCTTATTAGAGATTTAGATATTAGTGTTAGATCTATCATCATGAGCCATCAATGGCTCTTGCAAGAGCAAAGCCAAGTAGAGGCTATTAGATCCATGTGGATTATCAAGTAAGAAGTTAGCAAGTTAGCGGTTAGTAATTAGTTGCCATGAGAGAAAATTAACTAAACATGTAAAAGGAGTTAGAGAAGAAAACAAAGATAAGTTAAGAGAGCACCTTTCATGGATTGTCACCTTCTATTATAAGCACTCTTTACTTCCTCACAATGTACCACTCTCTCTCTCCTATTACAGGATCTAAAAGAAATAAAAAATACAAAGGAGAAAGAAGAAGAACACTAACCAAAACTACCTTAAACTATAAAAATGGAGATGAAAACTACCCTAAACTCTGCATATTTTGCTGAAGGAGAACCCCAGGGGTATTTATAGGCAAAAGGGGGAACCAGGGTACTGTACGGGCCGTGCGTCAAATCTTGGCGCGCGGCTCCACAAGGGAGCCGCGGAAACGCTGCTATGGCCATGTTTCCGCAGCTATAGGGCGGCCGTCTACACGGCCCCGCCTACTACGCTGTCCTCTCCTATCCCCCTGTCGGCCGGATGTCCTGATTTTGGGTTTTGGGCCCCTGGTTTTGACGAATCAGCTCTCCAAAGTCAATAGCTATATTTTAGGCCTTTAATTACCCATTAAATAGTGATTTAGGGTCTTCTTCTTCATTGCACACCATGGACCTAGAAATATGTAAGAGAGGTGTTTATTAGCAGAATTTAATATTAAATAAATTTGAAGATGTGGTATGAAATATGCAGTTTTAGAGGCTAATCAAGCTATCGTTACACCTTAACTCTTAATCTAGAGGAATCTTGAGGAGAAGTCCACAGCCTTTCACCAAAAATTCGACTTCACTCTTTGGTTAAACGTTGTGTATTAGCCTAATAGTTTTACTTTGAACAATTAGTTTTTAATTCTGTATTTGTTTGGCATTTGATTAGTACGTCATCTATTCACCCCCTCTAGGTGACTTACAACTGGTATCAGAGCTTGGTGCTTTTGATTTGGGTTTAACAACTTAGAGTTAAGGATTCTCATTTTTGCTAATCACAATATTTGCATACACACACATGGATTTCATTGTACCTCCCATGTTTGATATTCTTAACTTCCAAATTTGAAAAGTTAAGATGTCTATGTCTCTTAAAGCCCTAGGAATTCATATTTATTTTGCCACTATTAAGGATTCATATCTTATTAATGACAAATATCTTAAGGCTAATACAAAAGTCATCCATGCCTTACAATATACCCTAAATGATGATGATTTATCTAGGATTGCTAATATTGATTCGGCTTTTGTGGTTTGGAACACTCTCATCACTCTTGGTGAACAAACGCCACATGATAAGGAGAGTGACTCAGATAATGGAAATGCTACTTCTAACGCATGTTATATGGTCCAAGATGATGACCCCCTTGAGGTAAATTCCGATTCTGAGCTTGAAGATAAGATGCCATATGATGAGCTTGCATTGTTTTGGTCAAAACTTCTTGAAAAATATAATTTGTTAAAAATTTAAAATGATAAGTTGAAGAAAGAAAACAATTCCTGGTTAAACAAAAATGATTCCATTTTAAAAGAAAAAGACTCTTTTCAAAGTAAATTTGAAATTATTTCAAAGAAAATGAAGTTTCAAAAAATCAAGTTGCTTTGATTTTTAAAGAAAAAGAAATTATTTTAAATGAAAATAAATCCTTGAAAAAGAAAATTATTTTAATTGGAAAAAAATTTCTATTTCCAAAAAGAAAATGGATCTTGTTTCTCATGTTTCTCAAGTTTCTTCTACCAAAATTAAAAATGATATATGCATTTTGAAGAAGAACATTGATTGTCTGGGCTCTACTTGAGTCAATGTGCAGTTAACCATAATAGATTGGTATCTATATTTCGCAAGAAACAAGTTTCACACATGCATGCACATCTTACACGGCATACATCTCATGCACACCATGATCACACTCATACCACTCACATGTATGCTAGAGTGTACACATGTACACATTGTGGCCGCAAAGGCCATCTTGCAAGATTTTGCTTTGATAGATTAAATGATTTAAATTTTGCAAATAAAAATATTTGGGTTCCAAAAAGAAAAATATGGGTACCAAAATCCCCATAACTGATTTTTGTTATAGGAGAGGGCTCTCACAAGACGTGAGAGGATTGGTGCCTTGGTAGTAGATGCACTTGGAGCTTGAAGAACAAACACATTTGATGCATTGCTATCAAGAAAGTTTGGTATGAGGACCACCTTATTGAGAAATGGTTTGGCTACATCATGTTAGTAACCATTTCATACTCCATCTTTTAAAATTTCTTTAAATGCTTATATTCTAGTGATGTAACCTTGACACTCAATCATATATTATTTTGACCTTAATGTTAAGTTGCTTGGTTGTATGCTATACATATATTTTTGAAAAACTTTATTCAAGTTTTCAAATGAATTTACATGCCTATTTCTTTAATTGATTTATGTTTTTATATGCTTTAGATAAAGCATATATTGATTTATATGTCTATATAATGTTGATAAGTAAATCTTTTAAAACTTGTGTTGTACATATACAATTCTTGAGTTACACTTATTCTTCATGCTTTATGTGTCTTATTTATTTTGTGTACTCATTTATATGTTTGATTGTACATTGTATGTCCTATTTTTGATGATTCTTGCATGATTATATGATATATCATAAAAAAGAATTTCATATGAGTTTTGAATTGGACCTTATTGATTCATTTCATGAATATATTATTCATATGATTGCTGTGCACTTACCTTTGTGTTTACTCATGATTTAGTTTTCATGAGCTTATATATGTACTTTATATATTTTGAGTGTCAATTCTTGTGTAAATTAGCATGTTTCATGAGATATATAACTTGGTTTCATATTTAAAGGATCTTTAACTAGTTTTCAAAAATTATTTTAAACTAGTTATTTAATCTTCACTTGGTATTGTTTTTAATCTATAACTATTTTCAAAACCATATTTTTTGAAAACTTCTACCCTTCAAAGGGTGGTTGGTTGAGTGACTATGGCTTATATGCTCTTTAATGAATATCTCTTTAAACATGTGCATGATAGGGTGGATAATATAAGTTATACACATGATTCCCATGTTATATCATTTTCGTATACTCATACTTGTTTTCTATATATGTTTGCATCATACATCAATTGGTATTTAAATTGATCTTATATACATATATATGATTTATTGTGCTAGATTAAAATGTTCTTACATATTCTTTATAGCACAAATTACTTTATGCTAAGCTTGATTTTGTTTTAAATGTTAATTGATATCTTTTACAAGCTTGTGCATCACTTCAAAAAGGAGAGAAGAAAAATTCTTTAATTTAAAATAATTTCTTTGATTTATCAAAATTTGTTTGTTAATTTAAAGTGATATCAAAATCTATAATTGGTATTTTAATATTTATGTTTATTGGTTTAACAAAATATGTTTCTGTTGATTATAAGTGTATCAAAACTTGTTGTTTTGTTTTAATTATTTTAATTGGTATCAAAATTTATTTTAAGTGATTTTTCAAAATTTGTCTTGATATGCATTGCTTATATGCAAGGGGAGCTTAATATCTCCTCTATGTATAGATTCATGTTGAGTGTATTTTATATAAAGAAGGGCTTGATCTCTTTTTTTATATAGTACACGTGTGTAAGGGGGAGCTTAACATTTTCATTTATACATTATATATTATACTTATACGGGTTAGGGTCTATTCATTCCTTCTCTGTGTAATGCATATATGGGGGGGATAACATCTCTCGTCTTCATAAATTTATATCGCATATACATTTATCTTGTTTGTTTTCTTCACCCCTTTGTTGATGAATTGACAAAAAGAGAGACAAGAATTGAGAGTTTATATATGCATGATATGTTTCTGTTTATGCATATATGTCTAATATTTTATTTATTTATGAGCTTTATTTAATATCTTTATATTTTTGTGCTATACAGAGTTAAGGGGGAGCTTAAATGAAGTTTATCTTTAATCCATGCATATATAACTCCATGAGTTTTGTCATAATAAAAAAGAAGGAGATTGTTATCCTAAAGGCTCATCATTCTAGTTTTGATGATGATTAACTCATGTAGTTATAGTACTAATGATCTTGTATTTATTAAGTTTTAGATATTTATCAAGATCTTAGACGGTGTTTAGCGTCAACAAAAGATCTGATGTCAAGTTTCGAAGCTAGCATGTGTTGATTCAAGAGCTCGCGCTTTAAGATCGCATAAAGCATTCAAAGAGGAGTCAAGCTCATGGATTAAGTTTGGATTAAGTTAAGATAGAGAAGGAGATTTTCAAGACATGAGTCCATGTTTGTAACTTTAAGATTTTTATTTTAAGATAAAATGTAAAGGATAGATTAGTTGTGGATTGCTAAAGCTCATATATACAAACACAAAATTTATATATCGGTTTCAAAACAAATAGTTTTAGTACTTAGAAAATTTAGTTTTGGTTTCGGTTTAACCGGTTGAGCTTAAAAGAATACATCTTTATGTTTCATGAGTAGATTTTATCAAAACGAGTTTACATAATTTATATGTGTATTGAATTTCATCCATATATATTGTTATTTTATATTGTTTAGAAACTTATTTTGATGAGTTTATATCATGTTTTTAAAGTTTTGTATTTATCAAAACTTATTTTAGAGCTTATTGTCAAAAATAAGTATATTTCATCTTCCTTGTTTATTGAATTCTATCCATATACACTATGCTTTAAAAGTGTTTAAATATATTATTTTTGTATTTATACAATTTTTTAAAAAATCCAGTTTTCATTTATAAAGTTTGGTTTTGAAAAATATCGGTTTCAATTTAAGCTTTTAATTCTAGGCCTAAAAAAAGTTCAAATTGTTTGTAATATGTGTTGATTTTGATCACACATATTTGTACTTCAAAGTATTTACAGTGAATTTAAAAAGATATTTAAAAATCCAGAAAATGTGTTTCTAGGTTACTGTCGGCCGACCGACCGGTCGATCGACACATGGCTCGGTCGACTGACGTGCACAAAAACGTGCACGAGGCCATACCTTAGGGCCGGTCGACCGAGCGGTCGACCGACTGGATCAACCCCGCTCTTGGGTTGGTCCCGGTCGACCAAGCGATCGACCGATAGGCTATTGCCTTGGGGGCGGTCGATCGATAACCCCAATGGTCATTTTTATGATAGTTGGTCGGTTGATCGACAGGCCAATTTAGCCCGGTTATAAGCCCCAACGGCTATTTTTTGGAGACCCCATAAATATGGGTTCTCTTGGCTAATTTTATACAAGATTTTAGAGAAGTTTTAGAGCCAATTTTTTCCATCTTTCTCAGAGGTTTTTCAACAAGTTTTTTGGCTTAACTTCCATAAACGAGAGTTTATCAAGAGTGTTTTTTTGATCTTTTACAAAAGGATTTTCTTGAATTTTTCACCACAAGTTCTATCACACAAGTTTGAGCTTTCCATTGCTATATCCATCTAAATAGGGGATCCTTGTATGTGAGGGAGTTTGTTTGTGATCAAGAAGTGATCAAAAAGTTTTCATCCTTGTATTTGGAGGAGGTTGTAGAGGTTGCGGCCTCGGAGAGCTTGAAGATTCGCGTGTGTTGCTCTTGCGGGAACAAGTGAGGGACTTACGGGTCCAAGAGTTCTTAAGGGAGCTCGTTATAGGTGTTGCAGCACCGAGTGATCTTGTGAGATCGATTATAATGAAAATCTTTCGCAATGGTGAAGGCGGGGACGTAGAGCAAGTGACTCGAACCTCGCAACAATTCCCCCGTGTTTGCGATTGCTTATCTCTCTCTCACTTGTCTTTATATCTTGCATGCGTATTATCTTTGTACTCCTCTATTACATGGTTAATATTGCTTGTGCTTCATTGATTTATATGCTTGAGATTGATTGTGTGCTCACACTTACATTTAACCAAGAGAGGTATCATTTCTCCTCAACTTTTAATCTAGAGGAATCTTGAGGAGAAGTCCAGAGCCCTTCACCGGGAATTCAGCTTCAGTCTTTGATTATACGTTGTGTGTTAGCCTAATAGTTTTAATTTGTATAATTAGATTTTAATTCTACATTTGTTTGGCATTTGAATAGCACGTGACCTATTTGCTCTCCCTCTAGGTGACCTACAAGTGGTTTCAGAGCTTGGTGCTCTTGAATTGGTCCAACAACCTAAAGTTAAAGATCCTCATTTTTGCTAATCACAATATTTGCATACAAACATTGATTTCTTTGCACCTCTCATGTTTTATATTCTTAACTTCCAAACTTGGAAAGTTAAGATGTCTATGTATCTTAAAGCCCTAAGAATTTATGTTTATTTTATCACTATTAAAGATTCATATTTTATTAATGGCAAATATCTTGAGGCTAATACAAAAGTCATCTATGCCTTAAAGTCTACCCAAGTGATGATTTATCTACGGTTGCTAACATTGATTCGACTTTTGTAGTTTGGAACACTCTCATCACTCTCGGTGAACAAACGCCACATGACAAGAAGAGTGTCTCGGGTAATGGAAGTGCTACTTCCAACACATGCTATATGGTCCAAAGGGATGACCCCTTTGAGGTAAATTCTAATTCCGAGCTTGAAGATAAGATGCCATATGATGAACTTGCATTGTTTTGCCAAAAACTTCTTGAAAAATACAATTTGTTAAAAATTGAAAATGATAAGTTGAAGAAAGTAAACAATTCCTTGTTAAATAAAAATGATTTCATTTTAAAAGAAAAAGACTCTTTTCAAAATGAATTTGAAATTATTTCTAAGAAATGAAGTTTTGAAAAATCAAGTTGCTTTGATTTCTAAAGAAAAAGAAATTATTTTAACTGAAAAAAATCCTTGAAAAAGAAAATTATTTTAATTGAAAAAGAAAATTTTCTATTTCCAAAAAGAAAAAGAATTTTGTTTCTCATGTTTCTTCTTATAAATTTAAAAATGATTTATGCATTTTAAAGAAGAACAGTGATTGTTTGGGCTCCACATTGAGCCAATGTACATTTAACCATAATAAATTAGAATCTATATTTCGTAAGAAACAAGTTCTACACATGCATGCACATCCTACACGGTATACATCTCATTCACACCATGATCACACTCATACCACTCACGTGTATGCTAGAGTGTACACATGTACACATTATGATGCAAAAGCCATCTTGTAAGATTTTGCTTTGATAGATTATATGATTTAAAATTTGCAAATAAAAATATTTGGGTTTCTTATGTTCCCATGGACCCAAAAAGAAAATATGGGTACCAAAATTCTCACCATTTTTTTGATTTAGGTGTGGGCTTTCACAAGACGTGAGAGGATTGGTGCCTTAGTAGTGGATGCATTTAGAGGTTGAAAGACAATTCCATTTGATGCATCGCTATCAAGAAAGTTTAGTGGGAGGACCACCATATTTTGGAGAAATGGATTAGCTACATCATGTTGGTAACCATTTCATACTTCATCTTTTAAAATTATTTTTAAATGCTTATATGCTAATGATGTAACCTTGACACTCAATCATATATTGTTTTGACCTTAATGTTGAGTTGCTTAGTTATATGCTATGCATATATTTTAAAAAAATTTATTCATATTTTCAAATGAATTTACATACCTATTTCTTTGATTGATTTATATTTTTATATGGTTTATATAATGCATATATTGATTTATATGTCTATATCATGTTGATATGTAAATCTTTTTAAAACTTGTGTTATACATATACAATTCTTGAGTTATAGTTATTCTTCATGCTTTATGTATCTTATTTGTTTTGTGTACTCTGTTTGATTGTACATTGTATGTCTTAGTTTTGTTGATTATTGTATGATTATATGATATATCATGTTTATGAAAAAGAATTTCATATGAGTTTTGAATTGAGCCTTATTTATTCATTTCATGAATATGATATTCACATGATTGTTTTGCACTCACCTTTGTGTGTACTCATGATTTGATTTTCATGAGCTTATATATGTACTTTAAGTATATTGAATATCAATTCTTGTGTAAATTAGCATGTTTCATGAGATATAGAATTTGGTCATGTTTTTTAGGATCTTTAATTAGTTCTTCAAAAACTATTTTAAAGTAGTTATTTTTTCTTCACTTGGTAGTATTTTCAATCTATAACTATTTTTGAAATCATATTTTTTGAAAACTTCTACCCTTCAAAGGCAGGTTGGTTGGGTGACCATGCCTTGTATTCTCTTTAATGAACGTCTATTTAAACATTTGCATGATAGGGTAGATGATATGAGTTATACACATGATTCCCATGTTATTTCATTTTTGCACACTAATACTTGTTTTCTATATATGTATGCATCATGCTTCAATTGGTATTTAAATTGATCTTATATACATATATATGATTTCTTATGCTAGATTAAAATGTTCATACATATTCTTTATAGCATAAATTGCTTTATGTTAAATTGATTTAGTTCTAAATGTTAATTGATATCTTTTACAAGCTTATGCATCATTCCAAAAAGAAGGAAAGAAAATTTCTTTGACTTAAAATAATTTTTTTTATTTATCAAATTTGTTTGTTAATTTCAAGTGATATCAAAATCTATAATTGGTATATTAATATTTATGTTTATTGGTTTAACAAAATATGTTTTTGTTGATTATAAGTGTATAAAAATTTGTTGTTTTGTTTTAATTGGTATCAAAAAAAATTTTTAAGTGGTTTTTTAAAATTTATCTTGATATGCATTGCTTATATGTAAGGGGAGCTTAACATCTCCTCTATGTATGGATTCATGTTGAGTATATTTTATATTAAGAAGAGCTAGACCTCTTTTCTTTATATAGTACATGTGTATAGGGGGCTTAACATCTTTGTCTACACATTGTATATTATGCCTATACGCGTTGGGGTCTAGTCATCCCTTCTTCATGTAATGCATGTATGTAGGGGGAGTTAACTTAATGTCTCTCCTCTTCATGGATTTATATCGCATATACATTTATCTTGTTTGTTTTTCTTCACCCCTTTGTTGATGAATTAACGAAAGGGGGAGAAGAATTGAGAGTTTATATGTGCATACAATATTTTTGTTTATGCATATATATTCAATATTTTGTTTATTTATGAGCTTTATTAAATATCTTTATAATTTTGTGCAATGCACGAGTTAACGGGGAGCTTCCATGAAGCTTAGCTATAATCCATGCATATATAACTCCATGAGTTTTGTCATCATTAAAAAGAGAAAGATTGCTAGCCCGAAGTCCTATCACTCTAGTTTTGGTAATGATTAACTTATGTGTTATGGTACTAATGATCTGGTGTTTATTAAGTTCAGATATTTATCAAGATCTTAGCTCTGTTTAGCTTCAACAAAAAAATCAAAGTCAAGTTTTGAAGTTAGCACGTGTTGATTCAAGAGCTCGCACTTCAAGATTGCATCAAGTATTCAAAGAAGAGTCTAACTCATGGATCAAGTTTGGATCAAGTCAAGATGGAGAAGAAGATTATCAAGAGAAGATTTAAAGACTTGAGTCCATGTTTGTAAGTTTAAGATTTTTGTTTTAAGATAAAATGTAAAGGATAGATTAGTTATGGATTGCTCAAGCTCATATACATACATACAAAATTTATATATCGGTTTCATAACAAATGATTTTAGTCCTTGGGAAATTAGTTTTGATTTCGGTTTAACTAGTTGAGCTTCAAAGCATACATCTTTATGTTTCATGAATAGATTTCATCAAAACGAGTTTACATGGTTTATATGCATATTAGATTTTGTCCATATACATTGTTGTTTCATATTGTTTAGAAACTTATTTTGATGAGTTTATATCATGTGCTTAAAGTTTTGTATTTATTAAAACTTATTTAAGAGCTTATTGTCAAAAACAAATATATTTCATCTTCTTTGTGTATTGAATTCCATCCATACCAACTATGCTTTAAAAGTATTTAAATATCTTCTTTTTTTATTTGTATAAGTTTTGAAAAAAATCCGGTTTTCATTTGGAAAGTTTGGTTTTGAAAAAATACCGGTTTCAGTTTAAACTTTAAATTCTATGCCTCAAAAGTAGTTCAAAATGTTTGTAATATGTGTTGATTTTTGATCACACATATTTGTACTTCAAAGTATTTACATGAACTTATTTTTGTGGATTTTTTGGAGATTTTATGGGATTTAAAGTGAATTTAAAAAGATAATTAAAAATCCTGAAAATGTGTTTCTGGGATGTTGTTGGTTGACCGACCGGTTGACCGACACAAGGCTCGGTCGACTGACATGCACAGAAACGTTCACAAGCCCTTGCCTTAGGGCCGGTCGACCGACATGCACAGAAACGTTGATGAGCCCATGCCTTAGGGCCGGTCGACCGAGCAGTCGACCGACTGGATCAACCCAGCTCTCGGGGTGGTCCCGGTCGACCGATAGGCTGTTTGCCTTAGGAACGGTCGACCGGGCGATCGACCGCTAACCTTATTGTCAACCGGGCAGTCGACCGCTAACCTCAATAGTCATTTTTTTGATTGTTGGTCAGTCAACCGGCCGGTCGACCGATAGGCCAGTTTGGCCTGGTTCGAGCCCCAACGGCTAGTTTTTGAAAACCTTATAAATTGGGTTCTCTTGGCAGTTTTACGCAAGATTTTAGAGAAGTTTTAGAGCCAGTTTTTCTCATCTTTCTCAGAGGTTTTTCTACAAGTTTTTGGGCTTAACTTCCATATAAAAGGAGAGTTATCAAGAGTGTTTTCTTGATCTTTTAGAAAAGAATTTTTTTGCGTTTTCCACCACAAGTTCTATCTAGTTTTTCTCACACAAGCTTGAGCTTTCCATTACTATATCCATCCTAATAGGGATCCTTTGTATGTGAGAGAGTTTGTGATCAAGAAGTGATCACAAAGTTTTCATACTTGTATTTGGAGGAAATTGTAGAGGTAGCGGCCTCGGCGAGCTTGTGGGTTCGCCTGTGTTGTTCTTGCAGGAACAAGTGAGAGATTTTTGGGTCCAAAAGTTCTTGAGGGAGCTCATTTTAGGTGTTGCGGCGCCGAGTGATCTTGCGGGATCGATTATAGTGAAAATCCTTTATAGTGGTGGAGGCGAGGACGTAGATCAAGTGGCTCGAACCTCGAAACAATTCTCCCGTGTTTGCGATTACTCATCTCTCTCACTTGTTTTTATATCTTGCATACTTATTATCTTTGTACTCATCTATTACATGCTTAATATTGCTTATGCTTCATAGATTTATATGCTTGGGATTGATTGTGTGCTCACACTTGTATTTAACCAAGAGAGCTATCGTTCACCTCAACTCTTAATCTAGAGGAATCTTGAGGGAAAGTCCAGAGCGCTTCACCGAAAATTTGACTTCACTATTTAGTTATACGTTGTGTGTTAGCCTAATAGTTTTAGTTTGTATAATTAGTTTTTAATTCCATATTTGTTTGGCATTTAATTAGCACATCACCTATTCATCTCCCTCTAGGTGACCGACAGATCATTGTCGAGAGAGCAAAAATGCTATCTCGTGTCGATCGATCGGCGGTCGACTAACAACTATAATAACAAAATATGTTCTCATATCGATCAATCGATAGCTTCCAATGACTATATTTATAGCCATTGGCGGTCGACCAAGTAGTCGAGTGACATGCAACAGAATTGCCAGTTTTGGTTTTTAACAGCTATTTTCTTCGTCAAAACATTCCAAATTTGCTTTAAATGGCTATACCTTCTGATTGATGGTTTTAAATATATTTTAATGACCAAAATTAATTAGTAACAGTTATATTCTATTTTCTTATAAATAGGAGTCATTGTAGAGACTTTTTGTATCAAGTTTTCAAGTGTTTAAGTGTTCTTCATTAAGAGTTCTTCTTTAGCTTTCAAAATCTAAATGTAACACGCGTTCTAGGAATACGCACTTAGATACATGTTCTGATTTTTTGATGATATTTTTCAATTTGATTTCCATATTTGTTTTCATTTAATGATTATTTATGCTATTGTTTTGTATTAGATTCGAATTCGTGGACTCTGAGTCAGACCTACACTGAACCAGGGACCCGATCCCAGTGTATCACTCAAGTTGGTCTTTTCGATAGTCAAATTTGATCGATTTTAGTTTTTAACATTATTTTCTAATATTTTAGATTTTTTATAATTTTTGAAATTTTTCAGAATTATTCTGAAAAATCTTCAAACTGGTGTCAACAAGTGCCGCCGATCTATTCTCAGATTTCTAACTTATGAACAGAGTTGAATTTCTAAAATTTGCTTTCATGTTATTTATTAGAATCACATTTTCTACCTTAGTGCATTTTTAGGAATTTTTCTGAATTTATCGAAATTCAACCGGATTTGATGTCGACAAATATCTTGGTAGATTCCATAATATTTAGTTTGAAAATGGGATCAAATTTCTTGAATCTAATTTCACCATGTACCTTAATTTAATATTTACTATTTTTTTTGAATTTTTGGCTATCGTTCTGAGTTACTTTATTCCTTGAGCTTTTCTGGTATTTTTGGTATTTTTTCGGATCCGGAGTATCTATCTGGGTATTTTTTTTTCTTTCCCTTCATATTTCTCCTCCACTGCTTTTCCCCTTTTTTTATTTTTTCTTTTTGTTTTCTCCTCCCGACATTTTCCAAAATATCTTCTCCTCTTCCTTTTTATTTCCCCTCTTCATTTTTCTTTTCCCTCTTCTTTTTTCTTTTCTTTTCGTTTCTTTCTTCTTCTTCCCTGGCCAGCGGCACCCGTAAAGGCTCCTCTCTCTCTCTCTCTCTCAATTTCCCTCTCACTCTCCCATAATCTATGTTTCTCTCTCTAAATTCTCACTCTCCCTCTTATTCTTGCTATCTCCTATCTTCAATTTCATCTATTGCTCTCACCATCTCTCCCTCTCTCATCCTAGACTGGTGCCTTCACCTAGCCAACCAACTCCAGTCGCCTCCTCTTCACTGGCGGTGGCCCACCAAGCTCCGGTGGCCACATCTCCTTCCCAAATCCCTCCTCCTCTCCAATCACCAACATTACCATTTTCATCTCCACCCAAAATTCCCCTTAATTCCTCCTCCTTCTCCACTATAACTACCAAATTCACCACCATCGTCCTCACCTCCACCACTTGCTCCATCTCCTCCTATAATTACCACCTCTACCTCTTATTTCCATCACCACCATCAACACCACAACCACCACTTTATCACCACCATCTCCACCTCACCACCATCAACTCCAATCACCTTCATCCCCTTCATCTCCCTCTCTCCCTCCGGGCCAGCGTTGCCCCCTGGCCTACGGTGCCTCCTCACGGCCGGTGCGGTAATAGTAGAAAATGTGAGAGAATTACAGTGTAGCTTAGAGCTAACGGATCGTGTCCACAAGGAGGAATGCAATGAAAGCGTTTCGATGTTATGTTTTAAAAACAAAGATTAGTGTTGGTGTTTTTTTTAAGTTGAAAAGAGACTGGAGAGAAGAGAAGTGATTTAAAGAAAACTTGAAAACTTGAAAAGGTTTCGAAGAAAGTGATCTTTAAAGGCTTTAAGAGTGATGATGTTTGTTTGTTTTTAATAAAGACCAATCCGGGCTCACTATTATATTGTTTAACCATATGCAGTTCTTCTGAAAGTATGAATAGCCTCAATGAGATCATGGGCAAAGATATAAGTCATCTAAAAAGAGATCAAGTAAAACACATAAGATAGCTTTTCAGAAATGGAACTTAAGTCTTGAAATTGTTCTTTAAGTTTGAATATTAAACAATAAAAGCATTAAAGCAAGCATGGAATAAAAACAAGTTCTTTTAAGATCTATTTCAAGAGTTAGTTCAAATCATTTCCTATCCTCACGTGCCTTCAAGAACACTTGCCAATATGCAAGGCTTAATCTAGGCATCCATATGATTCATTGGGTTCATTTTAATAGAGATCGATCAAGAAGAAAAACATCACAGAAGAAGAAGAATAGTGAGCCCAGAAAATCGATTAGCTACTCATAACGATGGAAAAGTAAATAATGAAATGAAATAAAAACAAAGACATATCAATAAAGTTTGAGCAGAGATAAGCAATGGTGAATCCTCTCTCTCACTTATTTTTGGACTGAACTACAAAAATTAAATTGAGATAAAAATTCTCATAAACTATCTAGCAATGTTCCTCAATCCTAAGAATAAAGCTAAAAAATTAAACTAGTCTTTGGTCCCTTCTTCAGTAAGCATCCTGCCTTTTATAGGCAAAAACCTAGAGGGGAAAGGAGTGAAGAGATAAGGGGAGCTCCCTTGTCTCCACCAGATGGCCATGGAAACACGGCCAAAAGCTGCATTTTCACAGCATAGATGTGGCCATTTGGCCACATTTGGCCACATCTAGGGGGAGATTCTATACCGCTTGGTTTTATCCCCTTTTATCCAGCTAGAATTCCTGTTTGATCTCTGGTTTTGATCCGATCATCAGTGATCCTCAAGCTAACTGATTTGGATCTAAATTTACTGGTTTTATTTGATATGATCCTTTCTGATATGCATTGATCTTCAACTAAAATCATCTCCATATCCTGAATATTTGTGTCCTATTTAATTAAATTTAAATCAGAATTAAAGTGGACTTTTGGGCTCATTTCTTTTCCACCTCCATTAGTAATGGGCCTGCACATTATTAATAAAAATAAGACTAAATAACAGGATTTAATAGATAATAAATATGGGAATATGACAATATATATGCCATATCGGTGACTGGTCACACCCCCACACTTTTCTTTTGCTCGCCCTTAAGCAAAATATCAAAACTAATCTTAAAAAATTATTGGATCACTTTCGCAGATCACTCGATTGCACTGAGCATGTGTAATAAGCCGTTAAACCCCTAAGTTACCCCTAAAGGATGAGTTTTATTTCGTGAGGGTTTTTAGTGGATTACACCCACAAATCCATAAAGAAAGAGAAATAAAGAGTTAGTATTTTCAAAAAGTATTTGAAAGAGAAAAATATTTGAAATATTATTGTAAGAGTTCAAGTAAACTATAAATTATAGGAAAATCGAATTTTTCATTCCTAAATTTAGTCTTTATTCAAAAACTTGTTATCAATCAAAGTAAGGAGTTAAATTTTATTTCTCATATAATCTATTACTATACCCTAAGTCATATGTACCATCGTGGCCGTGAAATTTTTACTAAGGGTTTTTTTAACTCTAACTCTTTGCCTTGTTTATTTATTTATTTTTGGTGGTATTATTTCATAGTTCTATTAGGCTTTCTAATCTACCTACATAACGAGCCTTTAGTCGGTAACACCCAAACCGGATGGTCTTAGGGTACTGGGTGAGAAAATACCCCAAGGACATAAGGACTCAAGCAAACTAAAACACAAAGCTAAGGTTTTTTATTTATTAGATGTACCACTTTTAGGCGTGAGTACTTATGCTATATGAGGAACAATTGCCCAGCTTAATCGGAGGATTTCTTGATATATATTTATAATTTCTTTTTATATATAAGGCATCAGAATCGTTATTTTTGAACCCTAAGCGTGTAAGTGTATAAAATTTGCACATTTCATCAAGATAAAGATCAAGACTAAATTACTTTTCTAAATTTTCTTCCTAACTCTAGAAATCAAATAAATAATCTTATTTTGATTAAATATAAGAAATCCTAATTATTGTTCTCCAATTACTTAAACTGACTTAATTTCATTCAAAAAATATGTCAAAATATTGTTCTTATTCCAAAAGTTTTATATATATATATTATATATATATTTTTAAAGTTATATTAATCATGTTAGAACCTTCCCCCACACCTATCTCATGCATTCTCCCCGATGTATGAATGAAATAAATAAATGCATGAATGGAATGTAAAAGAGAAAAAGTTACCAATACACTGGGTGGAAAAGACCCATAGCCGTTTCATTTACCGGCACCGATTTCAAGAAAAGTTTAAGCGTTGACCATTTATCTTAAATTCATTACCATTCTTGGTGTCACTGATGTCACACCCCGCTTCCCAAAATACAGAATAGGGGTATGTGACGATGGCCAGCAGACACTCACGAAGAGAGAAATCTCTTTCGTGAATACCTTACGCTGCAGTAAATGAGCCAAATTCTCGCACACATATACAAAAGGCAACCAGGAGTTTCATTTCACATAAAAGACATACATCTAAAATAGTCTTTGTCGGGATACAAGATTGAAAACATAACAAAGCAAAAATAAAAGAAGATACAATTTGGCATCGGGATATCATAACAAGATAAAATGCCGAAATACATAAGATAAGAAACATCGGACTCACGCCTGGTAATCTTCCTGGGTTCCTTTGAACAGTGGTTCGTCAGTCTCCTCAAGCTCTGATGCTGAAAAATCAAGGTCCGTCAGAAGTGGACCAGCAAGTGCACACACGAGAAAAGGTAACAATAATATGAAAATGTGAAAGTAAAGGCAATATAAGTAGAGCACTGTAATCAATGAATCATAAATCTGACAGTAATATAGACTGGCAGATAAGATACCAGTGAGAGTAACAGAACAGTCAGGTGAAATAAGGTCATGTATAAAAATAATGACATGTATATAATGAATATGAAGCACCATGGACGAGTAATGTCATATATCATAATCATCTGGTCACACGATCTCAAGTTCACAAGTTAAGAATCATATGGCAAGTCCAGGAACATCATGTAGTCAAGATTATCCATGTTACAAATGATAATTCTAAGTCTAATATGTTTTATTATCCTAACTAATGCAGCTGTCATGTGCCCCATCCTATAGGATAACTAAATATCAAACAAATGATGCGTTAGTGGATCCTGATAGTAGGGAGAAACAGTTCACTGTACTCAGGTATCATGTAACATGTAATAACAGGAGCGCGCATAAATAACAAGATCACGTGTGGCATCCAAACCTACAAGGGGTCGCTCTTCCAAGCACACCTCCCTAGATTTTCCCTGCTACAGTCTCCCCCAATGACCTCGGCTTGGTTAATTTTATTAATTAATGTAAATGCAAGATAATGTGTGACTCAGCGTGACAGGATTAGGGACCAGTATCAAGAGTATTCAGTGTCAAATAGTAGTTACATTACATATCAAAATTTCAGAAAAATAGAACATGGTGATAACAATGAGTGACAAATGCATAATAGTATAAGTGATGAAAGTGTATTAGGATGTAGACATAATCATAAAATATGAATCATGACATAGGATGACATCAACATACTTGTACAATATTTACTAATTTATAGTTATACTTGAATGATTATTTATGTATCAAACATTCTATGCATGCATGTCTTACAATACATGAGATCAAAGAAGGACATGAAAATTGAGATCGGAAAGGAATTTATAAACTAACAAAGGGACACAAAGGAGAGAGAGGGTATGTGTACTTGCCTGCTGTCGTTGATATCTGAATTCCTGTAACTGCAACCGGCTCTGGGTAAACTTTGTGGCCTAAATATTACGTAAATTAATTAGAGACTTGACATGTTCTTACTCAGTGCTCAGTTAAATAAGAAAGTAATTTTTACTATTTATTATAATTTTAGTTGTTTAATACTTTCAAATAATTCAATTTTCAAATTTATAGAAACTATTTAAAAATATATCTTCATGACAAAATACATGCATAAAATATAAATTGATGTATAATGTTTACATATTACTGAATTATGAATTTCATATTCTTTTTGTGCTATTTAGAAATTTATTGGTCATTTTTAAATAAAATATCATTGAATAGTAATTACAAAAATATTTAATTTCATGTTATTCTAAGTGATATTATACCAAAATAATTTTGTAGAGTTTCAAATTTAGTTTGTAAATTTCTGTGAATTTTCTGGAATTTTCTGTGAATTTTCTGGAATTTTCTGAATTAAAATAAACCTAAAAATCAATAAAAATAAATAAAAAGCTTAACGGGTCTGTTGCTACAGTAACGGGTTTGTGCTACAGTAATGGGTTTGGGTCTGCTTTGCTACAGTAAATGCTACAATATTTTTTTGCTTACTTTTATTTTATTTGTTTCTTTTCTTTTTCCTTTTCCTTTCTTTCTTTTTCTCTTTTTCTTTTTTCTTTTTTTTTTTATATTGGGTTGGGTTCGGGTCTGTAAAACAGACCTGAACCTGGGTCTGTATACAGACCCAGGCTGGGTCTGTGCCCAGACCCAATCGGGTCTAGCTGAGCCCGACCAGGCTACACCCAGGTTGGGTCTGGTCTGGCCCAGGCCTGGCCTGGCGCGACCAGACCTAGGTCTGGTCTGGCTCAGGCTAGACCTGACCTGGTCTGCACTGTGCTGTGCACAGTGCAGTGCACAACACAGTCCAGTGCTGGTTTTTTCCCCTTTTTGAATAAACATTTATGCATTATTTTATTGGATTAAACTCTATTAATTCAGAAAAATTCAGAAAAATTCTCAAAAATAAATAATATCATCTTGGACATTGTTGTGAAGGCGGATCTCGAAAAATTCATCCCCGCTTGTTAATTAAAAATCTTGAAGTCAGTCGTGGCATCGATCTTGAGAGCCTTCTCCAATAAATCCCAAAAATTTTCCAAAAATCCCAAAAAATTCAAAATGATGGAAAATAATATCTTGAGTTGAGATAGCCTCAACCTAGCTACCAAGATAATTAAATCAGCATCAGATACTAGTATTGACATACGTATATTGGGAACCGAGGGTTACAACTGATCTCTATAGCACAATGTGAAAATATAGATTTAACAACAAATGGCCTAGTCCATCTTGATTTTAGCTTTCCTGAAAAAAGATGAAGTGTAGAATTAAAAAGTAAGACATTTTGTCTATGGACAAATATTTTCCTTGTGATATGTTTATCATGAAAAATCTTAACTCTATCTTTTGTGATCTTTGCATTTTCATAGGCCTCATTTCTCAACTCCGCTAATTCGAAAATTAGTAATTTTCGAATGTCACCAGCCTTATTCAAATAAAAATTTTGGTTCACAGACTTATTCAAATTTTTGGTTCACAGTCTTATTCAAATTTTGGTTCACCAGCCTTATTCAAATCAAAATTTGTATTTTTTGAAGGTCACCAGCCTTATTCAAATTTTGGTTCACAGTCTTCTCCAAAATAAGCTTGATTTGTCTACTAGAGACCTCCACCTGCCCATTGGTTTAAGGATGAATTGGTGTGCACAACTTGTGAGCTATGATATACTTTCCCATAAGAGCTTCAAAGGATCTATTATAAAAGTGAGTACCATTATCACTGATGATAGCACGATGGGTTCCGAAGCGCAGGAAAATGTTCTTTTTCAATAACTTTATGACAACTTTGTTATCATTAGTCTTACTTGGAATGGCTTCTACTTACTTGGACACATAGTCAATAGTAACCAATATGTATTGGTTTTCAAATAAATTTGGAAATGGACCCATAAAGTTGATGCCCCAAACATCAAAGAGTTCTATTTCTAGAATTGGTTGAGGGTCATCATATCTCATTTCGAGATCCTTCCTACCATTTAGCATCTAGGGCACGTCTTGCAAAATTCACAAGCATCTTTGAACAAAGTGGGCCAATAGAACCCACTTTGTAGCACCCTTTTAGAAGTCTTGCGGGGACTAAAGTGTCCACCGCATTTAAGCTCGTAACAGAAGGACAACACTCTTGATTTCTTCATCAGGAATGCATCTCCTAATGACTTGGTCGGAACAGTTCCTAAAAAGATACAATACCGGACTTGAGATAAGAACTGATATGCATCATTTTTAGACCAATAAGATGGAGTTTGGTTTGTGATTAAGTAGTTCACTACATCGGCAAACCAAGATTCCCTAAAGACAGCTAAGAGTTTTTCATCAAGAAAGTCATTATTGATGGGCAATTCGTTGCATGGAGCATTTGAAATACACGAGAGATGGTTAGCAACAACATTTTCTACGTCTTTCTTATCTCAAATCTTGAGATCAAATTTTTGACGAAGTAAGATCCAACGAAGTCGTCGGGCCTTAGCATCTTTTTTCGCCATAAGGTATCTTAGCGCAGAATGATTGGTGAAAATTATGGTTTTGGACCCTAGTAGGTAAGGACGAAATTTCTCTAAAGCAAATACCACTGTCAAGAATTGCTTCTCAGTTATAGTGTAGTTCATTTGAGAATCGTTGAGAGTCCTACTAGAGTAGTAAATCACGTGCTGCTTATTATCAATACGTTGTCCTAAGACAGTACCTATGGCAAAATCAAAAGCATCGCATATGATTTCGAACAGCTTTGACCAATCTGGTGCGATATGATTGGTGCAGAAATAAGCTTTTTGTTAAGTCTCTCCCAAGAATTTATATATTAATCATCAAAAGTGAAGGACACATCCTTAGCTAAAAGATTAGTCAAGGGTCTAGTAATCTTGCTAAAGTCCTTGAAAATCTTCGGTAGAAACTGGTGTATCCTAAGAAGGATCGAATATCCTTCACATTTTTGAGCATGAGAAGCTTAGTTATGACCTCAATCTTGGCTCTATTCACTTTAATTTCTTTCATTTTATGATTCAAGACAATTCTATGTCTTACCATGAAGTGGCATTCTCCCAGTTTAGTGTCAGATTTTTCCCAGCACAATGCTGGAGGAAAAGTTCTAGATGGTGAAGACACTGATTGAATGAATCCCCGTATATGGAGAAATCATCCATGAAGATTTCTAAGAATCATTCTACAATGTCAGAAAATTAACTCATCATGCCACGTTGAAACGTTACAGGGGCATTGCACAAACCGAATGGCATTCAGCGAGAGGCAAAAGTCCCAAATGGACATGTAAAAGTCATCTTCTCTTGATCCTCAGGAGCTATGGGAATTTGATTGTACCATGAGTATCTGTCCAGGAAACAATAATACTCATGGCCAGCTAATCGTTCTAGTATTTGATCAATAAAAGGAAGAGGAAAGTGGTTCTTACGAGTGGCTGCATTCAATTTCCTATAGTTAATGCAAACTCGAACCTTTATGGGAGTCAAGTTTGGACCAACTCTATGTTCTCATTTTCCACTACGGTAAACTCGAATTTCTTCAAAACCGCATGGACAGGATTGACCCATTAGCTATAAGAAATGGGATGAATGATCTTATTGTCTAGGAGTTTCAAAACTTCTATACAAACAACCTCTTGCATTATAGGATTTAACCTACGCTGCGGGTCTCTCATGGGCGTCCCCTCTTTATTAAGATGAATGCGATGTTGAATGATAGTTGGACTTAATAATTTTATGTCGGTCATAGTCCAACCAACTGCTTCTCTATTTTTTCTAAGAATTGACATGAAGTTCTTTTCTTCACCGTCAGTCAAATGAGATCCAATTATGATGGGCAAAGTCTCTTATCCGTGAAGATTGACGTACTTGAGATGCTTAGGTAAGGCTTTCAATTTCAAGAAAAAGGAGGGCTCAATGGAAGGGGGAGTCAAGTTTGTTGACTCCAGACTTGGTGAAACAAGCTTGACGCCCAATTCACAGTAGATTTGACAATCTGATCAAGGTCAAAATCCATAGACTCCAATTCAAATTTACTCTCCGTTTCTAATTTCAATTCTTCTCTATGTTCACTTGTGGTGTTCTAAATGAGGTTGACTTCAAATGTTTGGTCTTCTATATTTTCGAGTTGCTTTCCTAGGCTGAAGACATTGACTTCTCTAGTCATGTCTCCAAAAGTTAGCATCATAGATCTATTCTGACAATTGATTATTGCATTGGCAGTTGCAAGGAATGGACACCCTAAGATAACTGGAGTTTGCGACCTAGGGTTGGAAACAAGTTGCGTTTTGAGAACTATGAAAGCTCCCGGATCCGGAAAAGGACATCATTAATTTTTCCCTTTAGAACTTTCACTGACCGGTCAGCAAGTTGGATGGTAACTCGGGTTAGACTAAGCTCACCTAGCTCAAGTTGTTAATAAACTGAGAAGGGGAGAAAATTGATACTATCTCCCAAGTCAAGTGGTGTAAGACTAATTTCAGCTTGTCCTATTGTGCAAGCACTAGTTGGACAACCAGGATCCTTGTGCTTGACAGAGATCGGACCTGATAGAGAGATCGGACCCGACAGTATCTCACTAATGTTAGTGGCTAAGAAGACCTTTTTAGGTTTGTTAGTCTTTCTCTTCTTGGTGCACATATTCTTAAGAAATTTGGCATATGACGGGACTTGTTGAATCGCATCAAGAAGAGGCACGTTTATCTTAACTTGATTGAAAATCTCAATTATCCTATTCATGCGTGCATTTTGCTTATTATTCTTCAGCCTATTAGGAAATGGTACTATAGGCTTGTGCACCTGACTGGTTGACTTATCTATTCAGACTTATTAGATTTAGAAGGATTGAGATTAGATGAGGTGGATGCTTATGTGTGGTTATGCTGAATGGGATTGGATGGTGTTGACACTTGATTATCAACTTTCTTTTCTGACCTCAATATATGAACTACATTACATTGATTCAACGGTTGATTCTCAACCAAATGGGCTTGGTAGGAATTCTTAGGATTCGTTACTGACTAACTGGGCAAGGTACCCTATAGCCTCTCATTCTGTAAATTGGCTAATTAGCTCATTTGAACCCTAGCCTTGTTATAGCTTGTGTATGGCTGTTCTGTATCATTCGCATGTGGGACTCCTTGTTCTTCATGAACCTTTCCATGTTCTTTTAAAAATCAGTCATTCTCTTCACCAGTGGAGGATTATGAAAGGAAGATTGTGGAGCTTGGTTGGAAAAGTTTTATTGATAATTTGGAAAATTGGGTTGATGGTTAATAGAATTGTGATGGTAATTTGAAAAATTGGGTTGATGATTGGAATGTTGGAAGTGGTTTGAATGGTTTGACCTTGAGTAGTCATTATTGTTTTGGCTCCATGAGAAATTTGGGTGATTTCTCCAGCCAGGAGTGTACGTTGATGCATAGAGATTATTATTGGACCATGAAAAGGCTGCATTCATCGGTTAAGGAAATTGTTACTGAGCTTGGAACACTGGGCACTCCTCAAACACATGATTCATGACTTGATAGTAAGTACAACCCGGAGTTGAAAACTACTTTGGGCTGACTTGGTTGACTAGATTTAGTTCCTTAGTTTTTAAAGCTTCCAGTTTTCTCGCTAGCTTTCTATTCCAGCCTCAGCATCTATGGATAATTCAATTGAATGGAGACCTCCTTTTGAAGAGATAGAGTTTGAATTCCTAAAGTTTTCAGTAGTTGGTTCCCATTTGATGGTCTTTTCAGCTAGATTCTCATATAAATCCCATCCTTCATTTTCATCCTTTTGCACGAACCCCCCTTGGCACATAGTTTCTAAGAGGGTCTTAGTTGATTAGTTTAAACCGTCATGAGAATTTGGCATTGTTTCCATTTCTCTATTCCGTGATGAGAACATTGGACAAGGAGGTCTTTGAAGAGTTCAAAGTACTTCCAAAACGGTTTACTAGGTTCTTGTTTGAACTGCATGATGTTCTTCCTAATGAGAGTGGTCTTATGTATTGGATACAATTTCTTCAAGAAGACCTAGATGAAGCCATTCCACAATGTGATAGAGCAGACCGCTAAACTGTAAAGCCATTTCTTGGCTAAGTCCTGAAGAGCAAATGAGACAAATCTTAACTTAATAGCATCATTAACAAGGTGTGGGATTTTCATCATTAAACAAACTTCCTCAAATTCTCTTATGAAGAAATACGCATCTTCGGACTCTAAGCTATGAGACTTAGGGAGTGTGTTAATGAACTGAGACTTAAGCTCAAAGTTGTGTTCACCAATTGATGGAAGTTTGATGCAAGATGGAAGTGAGGTTCTCATGGGGTAGAACCTATCCTGCAAGGATGTTGGTTGAGCCATAATCGGATCTGGTTTTGCTTCAAACTTGGGTGGTAATGTGTTTCTAGTTAACCTAGATGAATTTGGGTCTCTCGACTATACTTGCATACACAAATACTACTACAAACAAGTTTACCAATAGTCAACAAGAAAAAGCGACCAAGCCTAGTCTAGGTAAACCATGAACCTAGACAACTCCTAACGGGTTGATTGTCCACAGGAGGGATAATGCAGATTCTGACTACAAGCAAATCAACCAGGTTAGGGCAAGATTGGTGGAGGTATCTGCGCAAAAAGCAACGGGCCTAATTAAGCCAAACCACTAGCCTTTAGGGTTTCGCCCCTCAATCCCTGTCCTTTGATACCGATTTGGTAGGAGTCAAATTTTAACACCTTCCCCCTTAGGATAATCTCCTAATGAGTTAGAGATGTCCCTAAGGCCAACGTCTATTAAATTTTAAGCTAGGCTTAGGTTATGCATGCTTGGAGATGGTTTGTGAGCTAAGGAAGTGCAATGACTCTCCCACCTTATCTTGAGTTGGGTTTTGCCCTTAAGATTGATTGTGCAAGTATGCAAGTATAAAGCAAGTAACAATAAAAAAGCAAATAAATCACCTAAGAATGTTTCTATACTAGATGCTATGCAAACGTACCTTGTCTTCAGCTTTCTTCAACAGTAATTGAAACGGAAACATAATTAGACAAATGACTATAATGCAACTGTAAGTCACCTAGAGGGGGGTGAATAGGTGACAAGCTAATTAAATTCAAAACTAATGCTGAATTAAGCTAATTATGCAAACTAAATACTATTATGCAAACACATTAAGTATAACACAACAGTTTAATCGAATCCTTAGTGAAGGGCTCTAGACTATCTTCTCAAGTTTCCTCTAGATTAAGAGTTGAGGTGCCACTATGGCTCTCTTAGTTGAATATAAGTGTGAGCAAACAAACAAACCAAGCATATATATCAATAGAGCATAAATATATCAACCATATAAAGAGATAAATAATATAAGCATGCAAGACATGTAAACACAAGTGTGACAGAGAGATGACCAATCGCAAATACAGGAGAATTATTTCGAGGTTCAAGTACACTTGCTCTACATCCTTGCCTTCAATACTATGTAGGATTTCTACTATAATAATCCTGCAAGATCACTCAGTGCCGCAGCCCCGACAACGAGCTCCCTCAAGAACTCTTGGACCTGCAAGTTTCTTACTTATTCCCGTAAGAATAACACACGCAAGCACACTAGCTTGTCGAGGCCGCACCTCTTACAACTCCTCTAACCACAATTAGAATACTTGTTGATCACTTCACTTGATCACGACAAAACACTTTTCACCAAGGCCACTACCTCCAGAACTCCTCACAATATAAGAATGAAAACTTGTGATCATTTCTCTTGATCACAAAAATAACTCTCATAACAAATATCCCTAAAGAATTGATATAGCAATGGATGGCTCAAGTTTGTGTGAGGAAACAAGATAGATTTGTGCAGGAAAAACTCAAGAAATCTTTTTTAAAACACAAGAGAAAAACTCTTGGTAAACTCTCTTTTGATGTGAAAATGAAGCTCTGAAAAACTTGCTTAGAAACTCAGAAAAAGAGCTCTAGAAAACATCCTAAAAATCTTACCCAAAAATCTATTCAAAAGTCCTTTTTATAGAGGCATCAGAAAACTAGTCATTGGGGCCAGATTGGCCTGTCGGTCGACCGACCAACGGTCATATTTATAACCGTTAGGGTTGCTGATCGACCGCCCGGTCGATCGCTCCTAGGTCTTGACCTGTCGGTCAACCGAGGCAAGAAGCAGAGAGCATTGCTCTTGGCCGGTCGATCGGTCAGTCAACTGGGGCCAGATCCAGAGAGTGAACTCTCTGGATTGATCGACTACCTGGTTGACCGGCCCTCAAGCCCGGCTGGGCACGTAGCTTGTACACATCGGTCGACCGCTCGGTCGACTGACTTCTGGCTCGGTCGGTCAGTCGGTGACCGCTAGAAGCCCAAGTCTGGATATGTATAGGGATGAAAATTTGGTCTTATTATCTCCTATAAAATCCCAATAAAATCACATAAAATCCACAAAAATAAGTTCACTGAAATACTTTGAAGTAAAAATATATATGATAAAAAATCAACACATATTACAAACTATTTGAACCATTTTTGTGATATAGAAATTAAGCTTTATACAATAACCAATATTTTTCCAAAATCAAACTTTTATATTAAAAATCGATTTTTCCAAAACTTGTCTAAAGACATAAACAAGATATTTAAAACTCATTTAAAGCATAGAGCGATGTATATAATCTAACACATATATAAAATGAAATATCTATGTTTTTGAAAATTAAGCTCTAAAATAAGTTTTGACTTAATCAAAACTTAGACAAATGATATAGATTCATCAATTAAGTTTTTATAAATATTTGAACCATCAATATGTATGGATGAAATCTAAAACACATATAAAATATGTAAACTTGTTTTGATGAACTCTATTCATGAAATATAAAGATATATACTTTGAAGCTCAAAACCAAAACGGTAATTTCTAAAATCAAAATTATTCTAATGAAAGCACATATAAATTTTGTGTGTGTATATGAGCTTGAGCAATCCACAACTAATCTATTCTTTATATTTTTTCTAAAAACAAAATCTCAGCACTTACAAATATAGACTTAAGTCTTGAAAATCTTCTTCTCCATTTTGGCTTGGTCCAAAGCTTGATCCAAAGAGCTAGACTCCTCTTGAGTATTTGATGCGATCTTTGAAGCGCGAGCTCTTGAATCAACACGGGCTAGCTTCAAAACTTGACTTCGAATCTTTTATTGAAGCTAAACACCGACTAAGACCTTGATAGAAAATCTAAACTTATAAATATAAGATCATTAGTACTATAACTACATGAGTTAATCATCATTAAAACTAGAGTGAAGGCCCTTTGGGCCAACAATTTCCCCCTTTTTGATGATGACAAAACCATGGAGTTATATATGCATGGATTAAAGATAAGATTCATAGAAGCTCCCCCTTAACTCATACATAGCAAAAACAAATAGATATTCAATGAAGCACATACATAAAATAAACAATATGTATAAACAAAAACAGATAGCATGTGCATAAACAAAAACACATAGCATGCATATATAAACTCTCTAAATTCTTCTCCCTCTTTTTGTCAGTTCATCAAAAAAGGGATGAAGTCAACCAATCAAGAAAGATATATATGCGATATACATTCATCAAGAGGAGAGATATTAAGTTAGCCCCCCTGCATACATGCATTATATAGAGAAGGGATGACTAGACTCTAACCCACATAAAACATAATATACAATGTATAACTGGAGATGTTAAGCTCCTCCTGCGCACGTGTACTACATAGTGAGAGAGGTCAAGCTGCTCAATATGTAAAGCAGACTCAACATGTATCTATATATAGAGGAGATGTTAAGCTCCCCTTGCATATAAGCAATACATATCAACAAATTTTGAAATTTTTGTATAATACTTAAATAATAATTTTGAAACTTCTTGAAGTCAACATAATAAATTTTGATACTAATTGTAAATTTTGATACCAATTAAAATTAAATGTAAGTTTTTGATACCAATTGTAAGTTTTTGATATCAATTGAAGGTAAAACATGAAATATATTTTGATACCAAGCAAATACCAATAGAAATCAATGCATAAGTTTGTAAAGATACCAATTAACATTTCGAATTAAATCAAGTTTAACATAAATAGTTTGTGCTTTAAAATGTATAAAGTCATTGTAAAGCAAGTATAATCTAAATCACATATATGTAAGTAAGAAAATAGAAATACCACTTGAAATTTGGTGCATACATATATAGAAATCAAAATATGTTTATATAAAATGAATAGATCTTGAAAATTATGTATAACTCATAACTTTCACCCTCTCATGCACATGATAAAAGATAGTCATTAGGGCATACAAGGCATGGTCGCCCATCCAACCGCCCTTAGTTGGTAGGGGTTTTCAAAAATATGATTTGAAAACATTTTAACATGTTTGAAAAACACCACAATGAAGAATAACGAAACTAGTTTTATTACAATTTTAAAAACTAGCACGAAATCTTTCAAGAAAGGAATAAAACCAAAGATATTTTCATGAAATATGCATATCACACAAGAGTTGTTACTCAAGATCTATAAAGCTTAAAAATATGCTCATGAAATAAAGTCATGAGTAAACATAAAAATGTGAGTGTACAAAATTATGTAAATGACATATTCATGAAAAATAAACATGAAAATAATCAAAACTAAAATTTTCATCAAAATTAATAAACTTCAAGGAATATGTATGCTTTGTCGAAACTAAAAGTATACATACATATCCCAAATGTAAACGAGTTCATAATAGAATTTTGCATGAAGGCAAGTGACTCAAGGATAAATATGTATATCTATTAGTTTTAGACAAAAATAATATATACAAGAAGCTAAACATGTACAAAATAGGAAAAATAAGTATAAATGAAAGAATCATCAAAACTAGGTTATACATACACATGTAAAGAGTACAACTGAGTAATGAATTACAAACACATAATAATCAAGTGTAGCTCACTACTTGTACAAGTATAAATACAAGTTTTAACGAAAACTATATCTAAACAAGTAATCACCACATGATGTATAAAATAAACATGATCATTAGGCTAAATGCAAGTGTTTTAGAACTAATATATACATAGTAGTTAAACAACAGCGAGAACACAAAATATGAATCCATATGAACATGGGTATATCTCAAAGACTATCTATGTATATCACTTGTCTAATAACATTGCATTTAACATAATGAGTATTAAAATCATGACATGCTAAAAACATTAATACAAAAATATGTAAACATAAATAGGGAGTTAGAGATAGTTACCAAAACTAATGAACCAATCTCTAGATGGTGGTCCTCCCACCAAACATTCTTGATAGCGATGCATCAATTTGGTATATCCATCTAGCTTATGCATCCACCACCAAGACACCATTCCACTCACGTCTGTGAGAGCCCACACCTACATCAAACACAAGAGGTGGGGATTTTGGTACCCGTATCTTTTTTGGTTCATGGGGGCTAGCATTTTAAGGAATCCAAACACTTTTATTTGCAAAATTTATAAAATTTATTCTATCAAAATAAAATTTTGCTAAATGACCTTTGCGGTCGCAATGTGTACATTTGTACACTCTAGCATACAAATGTGAGTGATGTGTATGAACATGATGTGTAGGAGGTGTATGCCGTGGAGTATGTACATGAATATGTGGAGCTTGTTTCTTTTGAAATAAGGTTTCTAATATGGAATGGTTAAATGCACAATCGCTCAAAGTTGAGCTCAAATGATCAATTCTATTTTTCAAGACATGAATCTCATTTTTATTAAAAGAAGGTGCAATATTATTAGCATGAGAGACATGGCAAGATTGAGAATAAAAATTATTTTTTAAGGAAAATTTTCTTTTTCTTTTAAATTATTTTTTTCAAAGATTTATTTTTATTTAAAACAATTTCTTTTCTTTTTCCACCAAATAATTTTCTTTTTCAAAAAAATTATTTCCTTCACAAATATTATTTAACTTTGAAAACAAGGAAACATTCTCCTTTTTCAAAGTTTGTTTTTCATTAACAAAGTTTTATTTTCTTTTAAAACTAAGTCTTTTTCTTCTTTTAATAAATCATATTTTTGAAGAAGTTTTTGACAAAAAAGATACAAGCTCATCATAAGGCATGTCAATATCTTCTTCTATCTCAGATTCGGAATTTACCTCAAGGGGGTCATCCCCTTGGACCATGCAGCAAATATTGAAAGTAGCAGTTCCATCATCCGAGTCACTCCTCATATAGTATTGCTTATGTTCACAAAGGGAGACAAATGTGTTCCAAGGTACAAAAGCCGAATCAAAGTTAGAAACCCAAAATAAATAATTATCATTTAGGGTTAGCTTAAGAGCATGAAAGGCTTTTGTATTAGCCTCTAAATGTTTGCCATTTATAAAATATGACTCTTTAATAGTGACAAAATACACATGAATACCTAGGGCTTTAAGGTACATGGACATCTTAACTTTTCAAGTTTGGATGTTAAGAGTGAAACATGGGAGGTGCCATGAAATCCATATTTTTGTGTAAACAAATATTGTGATTAGCTAAAATAGGATATTTAACTCAAGGTTGTTAGACCCAAATCAAGAGTACCAAGCTCTGATATCAATTGTAAGTCACCTAGAGGGGGTGAATAGGTGACAAGCTAATCAAATGCAAAACAAATGCATTTGATTAAATATATTAAGCATATAAAGAGATAAACAATATAAGCATGCAAGATAAATAAACACAAGTGAGAGAGAGAGACGAGCAATCACAAAAATAGGAGAATTGTTTCGAGATTCGAGCACACTTGCTCTACGTCCCCGCCTTCAACACTATGAAGGATTTCCACTATAACAATCCCGCAAGATCACTAAGTGCCACAAAACCTACAATGAGCTACCTCAAGAACTCTTGGCCCGTAAGTCCCTCACTTGCTCCTATAAGAACAACACACGCAAGCTAGCTTGCCAAGGTTGCTTCTTTTACAACTCCTCCAGCCGCAAGTTGGAACACTTGGTGATCACTTTACTTGATCACCACAAAGCACTTTTCACTGAGGCCAATACCTCCACAACTCCTCACAATACAAGAATGAAAACTTGTGATCACTTCTCTTGATCACAAAAATAATTCTCACAACAAATATCCCTAGAGAATTGATATAGCAATGGATGGCTCAAGTTCGTGTGAGAAACAAGATTGATTTGTGGAGGAAAAAACTCAAGAAATCCTTTCCAGAACACAAGAGCAAGCTCTTGGTAAACTCTCTTTTGATATGAAAATAAAGCTCTAAAAACCTTACTTAAAAACTCTAAAAAAAAGCTCTAGAAAATAACCTAAAAATCTTATCCAAAATTCTGGCCAAAAGTCCCTTTTATAGAGGCATCAGAAAACTAGCCGTTGGGGCCAGATTGGCCTGTCGGTTGACCGGCTGGTCGACTGACTAACGGTCATTTGGGGTTACCAATCGACCGCTCGGTCGACCGCTCCCATGTCTTGACCTGTCGGTCGACCGGTCGATCGACCGAGGCAAGAACCAAAGAGCATTGCTCTCTGGCCGGTCGATCAATTGATTGACCGGGGCCAGATCCAGAGAGTGAATTCTCTGGGTCGCCGGTAGACTGGTCTTCAAGCCAGGCTTGTGCAGCCTGTATACATCAGTCGACCGCTCGGTTGCAGCTTCTGGCCATTGACTTCTGGCTCCATGGGACCGGTAGGTCGACCGCCAGAAGCCCAAGTTTGGATATGTTTAGGGATGAAAACTTGTTCTTATAATATCCTATAAAATCCCATAAAATCACATAAAATCCATAAAAATAAGTTCATTAAAATACTTTGAAGTACAAATATGTGTGATCAAAAATCAATACATATTATAAGCTATTTGAATCATTTTTGTAATATAGAAATTAAGCTTTAAACTAAAACTGGCATTGTTCAAAATTAAACTTTTAAATGAAAAACTAATTTTTTTAAAACTTGTCCAAATACAAAAACACGATATTTAAAACTTAATTGAAGCATAATGTGTATGGATATGATCCAATACACATATAAGATGAAATATTTATATTTTTGATAATTAATCTCTAAAATAAGTTTAAACTTAAACAAAACATAAACACATGATATAAATACATCAATTAAGTTTTTGTAAATATTTGAACCATCAATGTGTATTGATGAAATTCAAAACATATAGAATATGTAAACTTGTTTTGATGAACTCTATTCTTGAAAAATAAAGATATATACTTTGAAACTGAAAACTATAACGGTATTTTCTAAAATCAAAATTATTCTTATGAAAACACATATAAATTTTGTGTGTATATGTGAGCTTGAGAAAATTCACAACTAATTTATCTTTCATATTTTTTTTCTAAAAACAAAATCTTAACATGTACAAACATATAATCAAGTCTAGAAAATCTTCTCTCCATCTTGACTTGATCCAAACCTTGATCTAAAGATTTAGACTCCTCTTGAGTACATGATGTGATCTTTGAAGCACGAGCTCTTGAATCAACATGGGCTAGCTTTAAAACTTGACTTCGAATCTTTTATTGAAGCTAAACACTGACTAAGATTTTGATAGAAAATTTGAAACTTATAAACACTAGATCATTAGTAGTATAACTACATGAGTTAATCATCATCAAGACTAGAGTAAAGGGCCTTTGGGCCAATAGCAAGTCTAAACGTTTTTAAGCAATTAGCAATCAATCAGATTACTGTTGGATTAAAAATAAGGTTATGTAAATATTAGAAATAGCAGAAATAACACTTGCAGAAACTATATTTTTGCAAAGCAATATGTCCTGCAAAAAAAATTTTAGTAATTCAAAAAGGAAGCTTTTGCGCGGCAATCTCTTGGAATTCTATTTCCTACTTTCTAGAGTAGGGGTACAGAATAGCAAGTCTTTTTTTGTAATGCCTGAACACTAAATCTGATTTCTTTCACACTAAAAAAAAATACTAAAATTGTTAAAAAACAATTGCATCGTTCCCTCCCCGGCAACGGCGCCAAAAATTGGTTGTAGAAAATGTGAGAGAATTACCGTGTAGCTTAGGGCTAACGGGTTGTGTTCACAAGGAGGAATGCAATGAAAGTGCTTCTTTGTTATGTTTTAAAAACACTGATTGGTGTTGGCATTTTTTTTAGGTTGAAAAGAGAATGGAGAGAAGAGAAGTGGTTTAAAGAAAACTTGAAAACTTGAAAAAGATTTTGGAGAAAGTGATCTTTAAAAGGCTTTAAGAGTGATGATGTTTGTTTGTTTTTAATAAAGATGAATCCGGGCTCACTATTCTATTGTTCAACCATGCGTAGTTCTTATTAAAGTATGAATTTCCTCAATGAGATCATAGGCAAAGATATAAATCATGTAAAAAGAGCTCAAGTAAAACACATAAGATAGTTTTATAGAAATTGAACTTAAGTATTGAAATCGTTCTTTAAGTTTGAATATTAAACCATCAAAGCTTTAAAACAAGCATGGAATAAAAACAAGTTCTTTTTAAGATCTATTTTAAGAGTTAGTTAAAATCGTTTCCCATCCTCAGGTGCCTTCAAGAGCACTTGCCACTTGTGATCACTTCTCTTGATCACAAAAGCAACTCTCACAATAAGGATCCCTAAAGGATTGATATAGCAATGGAAAGCTTAAGTTTATGTGAGAAAATCAAGATAGAGTTGTGGTGGAAAACTCAAGAAATCTCTTCTGAAAATACTCTTAAAAAACTCTTCTTTTGATATGGAATTTTTAGTCCAAAAATATGTGGAGAAAAGCTCTAAGGAAGGTAGGAAAAACTGGCTAAAACTTCTCCAAAATCTTGTCTGAAACAGGCCAAGAGAGCCCTTTTTTATAGGATTCAGAAATATAGCCATTGGGTTTCGGAACATGCCCAGAATGGCCTGTCGGGTCGACCGCCTGGTCAACCGGCCAACGGTCAGATTTCTTATAGTTGGGGCTTTCAGTCGATCGCCCGGTCGACCGCCCTAAGACAATTTGCCTATCAATCGACTGCCCGATCGACCGAGGCCAGAACCAGAGAGTCGACTCTCTGATCGGTCTATCGATCAGTGGATCGGGGCCATCTTTATTCGGTTATCTGCGTCTAGCTGTAGATATAGTTGATCCCTTCCCAAGCTGTAACCGTCGAGTTTAAATGGAGATTTTGTTTAGAGATAGGAATACTCGTAACTGATTTTATCTCTTCTTCTAGCTGGCTGAACTGCTCAGAATTTGAATTGAATGTGGACTCCCGGTCAGAGGTTCTGGAAGCGACCATATGTTATGCGTCTGTTTGGTGTTGGATGAACACATGGCATGATCTCGAGGATGTTGGAAGCTAACCACTAAAACGGTGTATACAACTTCATTTCTTGATTATTAGTTTGCTGTTTTTATGTGTTTGATTTTGTTAAGCTATAATGTTTATAATTGTTTTTAGTTCTGCATTAGATTCGCATATCACTTATTCACCTCCCTCTAGGTGATTGCAATGCTCAATTGATACGCTGTTAGTGTTGTGCCTTCTGGAGGATTCCATAGGCCAATCACCAAGATCAGAGTACCAACGCTGAGTCAATTTGTAAACAATTATAGCACGACCATAATACAAAGAGAGAACATGAGATTTAACGAGGTTCGACAACTTGCCTATGCTATCGGGGCGAAGGGAGAACATATTATTCAACTAACAGAGTTACAATGTTTCAAATTGATCTGAAAATCCAACTGATCAAAATAGATTCTAATAAACAAACTACACAATTTGCTATAAAATTCCCTCAAAACCCTAGAACTCTCCAATATGAAACAAATTATGGTACCAAGTAGGGTATGACACCTCTCAATATATATCTAGAGAATCCATGAAGAAAAGAAAACCAAAACTTTTGAAATCTGATCAGAAATAAATTTAGAATTAAAATTGAAAAAGGGCCAGAATCGACTGTAGGCCAACCTGGCAGTCGACCAACCCCTTAAAGCGGTTGACTGCTAGGCTAATTGCCTAGTGCCTATCTGCCCTTTGTTGGTCAATCGACTAAGGCCGATTGATCGACTGTCTTCTGTGCCATATGCGGTCGACCGGCCGGTCGACCCCTAGGCCGTCTGCCTTTGTGCTGCACTCTGCTAGTCAGTTGATCGCCCGATCGATCGACCTGTGCCTTCTCCTATCTGTTGTGCACTTCGGTCGACCAGGGGGTCGACTAATCTGGTCTTCTGCTTCTTTTTCTTTACATTGTGCTCCTCGTGCATGTCGAACTTCAAATCTCTAGGCTATCTCTCCAACATAAGTTAAAAAGCTCAATCAAAGATTTTACTCATCTTTTCCCCCATAATTCTTCATCTCTATGAAGATTTCTCAAACCTGATTCGAACATCATGAATAATCAAATTTCGCTGAACAAACTGGTTGCACCATTATGGCTACCTACGTACCCCCCCACTCAAGGGATTAAGCTGCATGTAGTTCTTCCAAATGAGCTATAAAAAACTCAACCATAAACTGAAATCAAATCTGCAGTAATGAACCTAAATGGCTGAGTTTTATGGATCTCAACATCACGATCGTCATGGAGAACAACGATCTTCAACTTAGCTGATCCAGCTCACTAACTTTAAATCCGTGCTTCTTCACAACCCACTTTTATGGATTCTTCTTGATTCTTCTAGCTGCAATCAAATAAAATTTTCTTCAACTCGTTCAGCATCCAAAATGGATACACAATCTGTACCCAGTATCACATCCGATGAGATCTCAAATAATATTGAACCAATAGGAGAATGTAGAGTAGCATCACCCTCGACCCGCTGCTATACCTTTTTGGTCTTCGTACTCTCCAACTGTTGAGAGATGGTAGGCTTTACTATTGAGGATTCATCGAATGTGAAATACCTGCTTAACACAAACTTCTTGTTTTTGGGGTCCCATAACTTGTAGCCTTTCAAATTTCTCTTGACACCAAAAAACACAAATTCTTTTGATCGAGGATCCAATTTACCTTCTTTAACACGAAAGTAGGCACCACATCCATGTTGGCCTAAAAGCCCATCATTCTAGATTTCATGGTGATTAACTTATGTAATTATTATATTAATGATCTTGTGTTTGTTTAAGTTTCAGATATTCAATCAAGATCTTAGTTAGTGTTTAACTTCGACAAAAGATTCAAAGTCAAATTTTGAAGCTAGCACGTGTTGATTCAAGAGCTCAAGTGTAAAGATCGCATCACGTACTCGATGAGTCTAGCTTAATAGAATCAAGTTTGGATCAAATCAAGATGGAAAAAAAGATTTATTCAAGAAGAAAACTTAACTTAAGAGTTTATAAGTTTATAATTTATGTAAATAATAGATTAGTTTTGATTGCTCAAGCTTATACACATACACTTGCACAAAAGTTTGATATTGATTTCAAGAAACATATTTTGATGAGTTTTGGTTTAACTAGTTTATGATTTTGATTTCATGGGTGTATATATTGTCAAAAATAAGTATATATTGTTTTATATATGTATTGGATGTTATCCACATACATTGTGCTTCAGTTGAGTTTAAATAACTTGTTTTTGTATTTATGCAAGTTTTGAAGAAACTTGATTTTCAATATAGTGTTTATTGTTATAGAAAATTTAGTTTACATATCAAAGATGATTCCTATTTCTCAAAAACAAGTTCATATCATATAAAATTTTATATGTGTATTGGATTCTCTCTACGCACATTATATTTCAAATGAGTTTGGAAAAACTTGTTTTTGTATTTACGAGAGTTTTAGAATAACATGACTTTCTATTTGCAAATATAGTTTTCAAAAAATACGATTTTGTTTCAAGATAAATTTCTTTATCTCAAAAATAAGTTCACATGTTTGTAATATGTATTGATTTTTGACCACACTTATTTGTACTTCATTGTATTTACTTGAACATATTTTTGTGGAATTTATCTAGATTTATTGGATTTAATTTGGGTTTAAAATATGTTTAAATTGTTTCAATATTTGGTTTTTGGTTGAGCCGGTCGACCGTAGAGCGCATTTGCTCTGCAGGTCCACCGAAATGCACACAAGAGAGTGAGAGTTTAGTTGACCGACCGACCGACCACAATAATTGTCGACCGACCAATCGGTCGACTGAGCTGAGCTGTAGAGCTTTCTGAATATCTCGATCGGCTGCCCAGTCGACCGGTATCCCAAACGGTAAAAAAAATCTGATCGTTGGTGGTTGATTGGGTCAACTGATTGAGTTGAAACCTGCACACGAAAATACAGAATTTTAGAACTTAAGATAGAAAGAGTACAAGTACTCAATATTACCGTTATAGCAAGTGGTTATGCGGGTCGTGATCCATAAGGAGGGGCTAGCGATGGAAGCTTTTTTAGCCAACTCTCTTTTAGGTTACAAAGAATGGTTAAAAATCTTTTTTTAGTTCTTAAAAGGAAAATGAAAAAGAGTTATAGTTAAGTTAGGAAGAAAGTGATAGATAGAGAAGGTGAAGAAAATAGAAGTGGATAGTACAAACAAATGAAAAAGAGTGAAAGAAATTTGGAGGATTGTGGTGTTGGTAATTTACACTAAAATTAAAAGAAAAGAAAACCTAAAAAAACTTACCTCCTTTGGTTGATGACTTAATTGGACCCTTGCATGTTTTACTTTTCTTCGGAGGCGATCAATGCATAACCCATAAGATCGAGCTCAGTCCCCATCGCATTACATCATCAAGATGAATAAGAACGAAATGATACGAAATCTTGAGGAGGAGAACATCATCATGAAATATCGGTGGCACTCACGTAAACATGGCTATGCTGATGCTTCTAGATTCTCTTGGATGCTTATCATAACCAAAAGAGGAAAAGTAAAAAGAAGAAGAAGAAACAAAAGTAAAGACGAATATAAAAAAATTACCTTTTATTGCTTGCAGAAACGATGGAAGAAAGGAGGAGGGTACATCGGAGTCACTCTCAACATAAGCCTCTCTCTTACTTACATGAGTCTCAGTCTAACCTATACTTACAAAGAAATAAAAATTATATAAAAAGAAAATAAAAACCTACACTAAAAAGAATAAAAAACTGGCCTAAAATCTATCTCTGCGTGGTCATCGTCCCTGGTCTCTAGAAAACTATGTATTTATAGGCAAAACCGAACGGGGAGAGACGTATATAGATAGGGGGAGCAAATGCTCCCCCAACTACCCTAACATTGCCACAGAAACGCGGCCATACTGCAGCTATGGCCACGTTTCCGCGGCCTGGCTGTGGCCAGGTGGCCACAACCGAGGGGGCACACGTCTCTGGTTCCCCGATTGTTTTTTATCTTCAGTTGGATTTTCAGTTTAAGTCCGGAATTTTGACGAAATGGCCTTTGATCTTTAGCTTCAACCGATTGATTTGTAGGAATTTGTTCTAACTCATTTTCAACCGATCTGAACCGACCTGATCTGCCTTGACTGACTTCAAATTAATTCTGATTTAAATTAGAAATTGATAGGCTTTTGGGCTCGTTTCTCTTCCCTCTTCTTTAGGAATGGTCCTACAAATAAATTAAATAATAATTAGGAAAAAGCAGAGTTTATTCTATAATAAGTATGAGAATATGATAATGAATGTGCAATATTAGCGACCGATCACACCCCTATACCTATCTTTTGCTCGTCCTTGAGCAAAACAACTAAACAAAAAATTAGTAAACCACTTTCGCAGGTTACGCGATTGCACTGAGCCTGTGCAACAAGCCGTTAAACCTCTAGATTTCTCCTAGAGGATAAGTTTTATCTCGTGAGGATTTTTGGCGGATTACACCCACAAAATCTGTAAAGCAAGAGAAAAATGTTATTTTGAAAGAACATTTTGAAAGAAAAATATTTGAAATATTATTGTAATTTTTAAGTAATCTATAAGTTATAGGAAAACTGAATTTTTCATTCCTTAACTTAGTCTCTATTCAAAAATTTGTTATCAATCAAAGTAAGGAGGCAAATTGTACTCTCATCTAGTCTATTACTTTACCCTAAGTCATATGCACTTTTGTGATTGTGAAATTTTGACTAAGGGTTCTTTAACTCTAACTCTTATGCCTTATTTATTTATTTTTTTTATTTTTGGTGGTAATATTCCGTAGTTCTATTAGGCTTTCTAATCTGCCCATATAACGAGCTTTTAATCGATGACTCCCAAACTAAACGGTCTTAGGGCACTGGGTGAGAAGACACCCAAGGACTTAAGGACTCGAGCAAACAAGGACACAAAACTAAGGATTTTATTATATGAACCGCCTTTAGGCGTGAATACTTATACTTTATTAAGCACAAATACCTAGCTTAATCAGAGATTTTTATATATATATTTTTTCTTTTTTTCTTTTTTTAATAAGGCATAAGAATTTTTATTTTTGAACCCTAAGTGTGTAAGTGTATAAAGCATGCATATATTATTAAGGTAAAGATCAAGACAAAATTACTTTCACAAATTTTCTTCCTAATCTTAGAAATCAAACAAATAATTTTTCTTTGACCAAGTATAAGAAATCCTAATTATGATTCTTCTATTCCTTAAAATTGACTTAATTTCTTATAAAAAATATGTCAAAATATTGTTTCTATTTTCAAAAAGTTATTTTAAAAGTAAAGAAAATGTTAATTATTTATTTATTTTTTATTTTTTAAATAAAAAGAAAAAGAAAAAGAAAAACCTAAGTTATGTTTGAACCCTCCCCCGCACCTATCTCATGCATTGTCTTCAATGTATGAATTAATGTATGGATGCATGAAAAAGAAGAAAGGGAAGGAAAATATTATTTTAAGGTAGTGGTTCCGGTGGTGGTCTTATTGGTCCACGAAATATGGCCCAATAAAATTTTCGTATAGTTCGGAGGAATCCACCAGAAATCTCTCTTATATAACCCATTAAAATGATATATATATGAACGGTTTTTATTAAAAAATTTACCCTATCTAATTTTCAAATTTCATATTAATTTCGGAGTCAATTTTGTCAACCGCCTTGTCCCAAAATGGAGTGTGAAAGGATGAAATCATTGACTTGAACTTAGGAAGTACGAGAACTAATACCAACTCAAGAAAGTGACTTAAGTCAAGTATAGGTTCAGGAGTCGAGATTGGTTCATGAAGTGGGTCTAAATCAAGAAGTTAAAACTCAAGTCCACATTCATTTCCTCACAATGGAATGTGACTTAATATTGGTGATTCAAGTTCAAGAATGACAGGTGTTGGAATCAAAATTGACTCTAAAATATTACTTAAGTCAGGTAACAAAACAGGAGTCATATCGATTCGAAATTTGAACTGGATTATAAATTTGAGAATCTAGGTCACATTTCTCATTGAGTTCAATTTCATAAAAATCAGAACTTGCCAATTTGTCAATGGGACTTTCAAAAGAATAAAATTGGTCAAGTTCAATATGATGATCATAAAAGATTGGTTATACAATTTCATGGTGAATTGGCACAGGATCCAATGTTAACTCGGGAATAAGATTGAAATCAAGTGAAGACACTGGAGTCATTGTTGAATCAAGAAGTAGAATTGAATCACCAAGTTGAGGTTCAGGATCATATTCATTCTCAAGTTCAATTTCAGGAAAGGAATAAGTTGCCGAACTATAAATGTCATTTTCAAAATTTAGAGTTTGGGCAAGTTCAAATAGTTGTACTGAAATGGAATCTTGTTTTCCAAAACAACATGATTCTTTGGTTCTAACAGAATGGTTCGCAATATCAGAAATGGTCAAATGGTGAGAACATGGAGTTTGGACCATCATATCTATGTCATGATTACGAGCGATTTGAGCCTGAGTCATGGCTTCAAGCATCTTTTGATAGTTGATTGGTTCATCATTTTGTTGCGATTGGACTTAAAAAGATGAAGTGTTGTTTTCGAATTTGTGATGAAATTGTGAGTCAGTCAGATTTTGTGATTGTTGCTTGGACTCATGCATACTCATTTTCAAGATTGATGGTTTTCTATTTTGAACTGGTGAAACTGAGTATGAATCTTGGAAATATTATGGACAAGGTGGATAAGGAGGACAAGTTGGTTGAAAATTGGACTCGGGGGAGGTGAATCCCCATTGACTCTGTGAATAGTTAAAATTATTCTGAAATTACGGTTATAAGATTGGGGGTATGGGTTATATTGATTCGATAAGACAAATCTGGCACACTAGGTTGATTAAAGTTATGATATGCCGGGTTGGTAATATCCGAAAAAGGGTTTGGGGTGTAATATGGATTACCATTAAAATTGAAAAAATTATTATTATAAGCCATATCACATAAAAATGTCAAACACAAACAAAGAAAAATAATCAAATAAGCAAACAACTAAAAAGAAAAAAATCTAACCTAAGTTAGGATAAACCTTAGACCAAGATGACTCATAACTGGTTAGACTATCCACGGGGGGTATATTGCCCAATCTGACCATAAGTTAATCGGTCAGATAAGAGCAAGATTGGTGGGAGGTATCTGCGCAGAAGCGATGGACCTAATTAAGCCAAACCACCAGCCTTTGGGGTTTCGCCCCTCATTCCCCAATCATAGTCACCGATTTGGTAAGAGTCAAATTCAAATCAACGTCCCCCTTAGATCAGTCTCCTATTTGAGTCCGAGATGTTTCTAGGGCCAACGTCTACTCAGTTTTAGTTAGGCTTGGGTTAGTGAGTGAGGAGATTGTTTATGAGCTAAGGGGGATAATGACTTCCCCACCTTATCTTGTTTATAGGATAAGCCCTTAAATCAATTTAGTGCAGTGTACAAGTTTATAGAAAAAAGTAACACTCAAGCAATATTTCATACAAGAATGAACCTTATACTAAATGCTATGCACATATACCTTGGCTCCAGCACTCTTCAACAGTAAATCAAAAATATAATGAAATAGACACGTGCCTAAATGCAAAATCTAAATCACTTTAAGCATTTACAATCAACTTTTTACTGTTGTGTTAGAAATATATTACAGTGAGTCAAACAAGAAAATAAATGCTACAGATATTAGACTATGCAATTCAGCCAACCTGCAGAAAATACAGGTTAGTAGTTCAGTCAGGTTGCCATAAGAATGTAGCAAATCTGAGGGCTTCTGGGTTATGCTTTCTTGAGCAGAGTCCAGGGCCACTTATATGTCCACTGCAGCAAAAAATCCTTGTTGTTAAATCTGTACACCAAAAACAAAGAAGAAAGTTAACCAAAAATATAAATCTAAAAAGAGAATAACTTACCGTCCCTCCCCGGCAACGGCGCCAAAATTTGATTGAGTTGGAACCTGCATACAAAAATACGGAAGTTTAGAACTTAAGATAGAAAGAGTGCAAGTACCCAATACTACAGCTATCGCAAGTGGCTATGCGGGTCGTGATCCACAAGGAGGGACTAGCGATGGAAGTTTTTTTAGCAAGCTCTCTTTTAGGTTACAAAGAATGGTTAAAGATCTTCTTTTTGTTCTTAAAGGAAATTGAAAAAGAGTTATAGTTAAGTTAGGAAGAAAGTGATTTAGTGAAGGTGGAGAAAATGGAAGTGGATATGTCCAAAGAAATGAAAAAGAGTGAAAGAAATTTAGAAGATTGTGGTGTTGGTAATTCACACTAAAATTAAAAGAAAAGAAAACCTAAAAGAAAAACTTACCCCCTCTAGTTGATGACTTACCTAGACCCTTGTATGTTTTACCTTACTTCAGAGGCGATCAACGCATAACCATAAGATCGAGATCAGTCCCCATTCACATTACATCATCAAGATGAACAAGAATGAAATGATATGAAATCTTGAGGAGGAGAACATCATCATGAAATATCAGTGGCACTCACACAAACATGGATATACTAATGCTTCTACATTCACTTGGATGCTCATCATAACCAAAAGAGGAAAAGTAGAAAGAAGGAGGGAAAAAAAAGTAAAGACGAACATAAAAAAAATTACCTTTTATTGCTTGCAGAAACGATGAAAGAAAGGAGGAGGGTACATCGGTGTCACTCTCAACATAAGCCTCTCTCTCTTACTTACATGAATCTCAATCTAACCTATGCTTACAAAGAAATAAAAATTACATAAAAAGAAAACAAAAACCTACACTAAAAGAATAAAAAACTGGCCTAAAATCTATCTCTGTGTGGTCGTCGTCCCTGGTCTCTGGAAAACCCTGATTTATAGGCAAAACCTAACAGGGAGAGACGTATGCAGATAGGGGGAGCAAATGCTCCCCAACTACCCTAACATTGCCTCGAAAATGCGGCTATGGCCGCATTTTCGCGGCCTGGCTATGGCCAGGTGGCCACAACCTAGGGGGTACACGTCTTTGGTTCCCCGATTGTCTTTTATTTTCAGCTGGATTTTCAGTTTAAGTCCGAAATTTTGATGAAATGGCCTTTGATCTTTGCTTCAACCGATTGAATTGTAGGGATTTGTTTTAACTAGTTTTCAACCGATCTGAACCGACCGGTTCTACCCTGATTTACTGACTTCGAATTAATTCTGATTTAAATCAGAAATTGATGGGCTTTTGGGCGCGTTTCTCTTCCCTCTTCTTTAGGAATGGGCTTGCAAATAAATTAAACAATAATTAGGAAAAAGTAGAGCTTATTCTATAATAAGTATGAGAATATGATAATGAATGTGCAATATTAGCGATCGATCATCAACCACCGGGCCAATTCTAGCCAGTTTTGGCCCCAACAATTAGTTTTTCTATGGGCTATTTATATGGGTTTTTGGATGAGATTTCACAAGATTTTCAGGAGCCTATCTTCCCTATCTTCAACAGACTTCAAGTTTTAGAGCTTCATTTCTATATCAAAGGGTGTTTTCAAGAGTGCTTCTCTTGAGTTTTTCAAAGGATTTTCTTGAGCTTTCCTCTCTCAAATCTATCTAGTTTTCGCACATAAGTTTGAGCCTTTCATTGCTAAATTTATCTTATAGAATCCTTGTTTGTGAAAGTCTTCATTTGTTGTCAAGAGCGTTGATCACAAGGTTTCTTTTCTTGTACTTGTTGTGTTGGAGGTTGCAGCCTCGGTGAGCTTGCAAGTTCATGTGTAATATTGTTCTTATGGGAAAAGTGAGGGACTTGTGCGTCCAAGAGAGTTATTAAGGGAACTTGTAGGTGTTGCGGCACTGAGTGATCTTACGGGATCAATTCTAGTAGAAATCCTTCAATTCGGAGAAAGCGGGGAAGTAGAGCAAGTGGCTCAAACCTCGAAACAATTATCCTATGTTTATTGCTAATCTCTGTTCGATCATAAAAATTAAGGCATGCAGAAATTTCTTTGATATGAAAACAAAGTTATAGCGGATTAAATTTGATTACAAAAAAAATGAGAATAACCGAATCTCTTCTTTGTTTAATGCTGGGTTTTTGATGTGGTGATAGAGAGTGATTCTTGTTCACTGTTGATCGGCTGAACGACAAGCTTCTCTTCGATGTTTGCTTCAGGGTGCTCACAAAAAAAAAATCAGAAAAGAACTCTGTTTTAACACTATAAGTGTTCAGAGTTCTCTGATTTTTTCTCTCTAAACCTTTGAAGTTGAAAGGAGGGAGCTTTTAGCTTCAAAATTATCAGCCCAGTGTCCAAGGAAAAAATCCCTCCCTCTTTCATAGCTTTCGAATCTATTTATAGGGGGGTCTTAGGGGTATAATTGTCCCCAGGAATCTGTCCATAATGGGGATTAACTACCACAGTACGTGGGGAGTTAATTGCCCAGTAATGGGGGTTAGTTACAATAGAAACGCAGGTCTCGCGTTGAACGCGGACTTCGCTCTGATGTGTTGACGCGGCGTTCATAGACTTCTCATAACCACATTAAAGTCGAAACATGAAGCTCACAAGCACACATTGAAATTGAGACGTGGAGTTGCTCAGACCCGTGTTTGAAGTGAAACGCGGAGTTACTCAGACCCGCGTAGGAAGTTCGCGTTTACCCTTGGACGCGAGGTTCGCATTTTAGTTGAAACACGACTATCGCATTAAAGTGAGGTCCGCATCTGAAGACTTATCTTCAATGATGTTTAGACAGCCTATAAAACTCCTCCAAAGTTTTCAAAACTCCACAGTTGACTAGGATGGATTTTAAAATACTTTGGACTTCACATTGATTCGGGCTCCCCATGATTGGACTGACAGTATTTTGAGATGCCCCGAGCTTGATCTTGTCTGAATTCTAGTCTTCGTGAGTACATTATTGAACTACTTGAAGCCTCTTAGAAACTCAGTGTAGCACTTATATTAGCTCCGATTTTGTTGTTGGTGTACTGTTTAACCAGTAGAGTCACTGGATACCTATGCCAGTATACTGTTGAACTGATTGCAGAAGGAGGGACATACTCTTTGTAAGGGGGAGAGAATGTGGCCCTCATTTGATGAAGACGCAACTGTCATGTTGGTCTTCTTCGGATGAGAACTTTAATGAAGACGCGACCCTTGTCTGATGTTGAAACGCGACCCTTAATTGATGTCGGGACGCGACCCTGACAGTTGTACTTGAAACGCGAAGATCGCGTTGGATGTTTCCAGACGGGGACATCACTTTAATACGAATGCCGCATTGGACGCGTTTCTTGCTCAGGTTAAGTCGAGATTCACGTCGCGTATCACGACCATTGAATGGCCTATAAAAGATTAGGATCTTTTAACATTCTCTTCACTTGACTGTTTATCTTCAAGAATAGGACTCGTGTCCTAGAGCTTTTAGAGCCTTCCATAACCCATAAAAGCTTCGTGCTTTATTGATCTTTCTTAAAATTTTCGCTCGTGAAATGGCTCCTAAGCCCAAGCAAATTGCTGCTTCTTCAAGCACCGCTATTGCGCCAACCACCATGGGTGGTTCTCCTCCTCAGTAGGCCCCCTTTTCTGGTAAGCAGAATTGCTTTCGCCATTATTGAGAATATAAAGAGCTTCATCTCTTAACTTCTTTTTGAAGTTTAGAAACTTCTAATGAAGTTGAACAGTAGGCGCGGGGCTCACAGGCCCATGTTTGATTTGTAGACGTGGCTCTTGCGTTGATGTCCGAAACGTAGACTTGGTGATCCTCGCATTTTGTCAATTTGATGCGACCCTCGTGTTTATGAATTAAATGCCAGTCTGATGAACCTCATATTTTGAGGCTTCTGAATGCGGATCTCATTTATGAGACTAGCGTTTGAGCCTAAAGAACAGTAAATCTTACTGGTGTGAAGTCCAGCACGGGCTTCATGTGAGCCTCGCATTTTAGTCATTGATTGCGGGTCACATATGTTGAGCCCCGCGTTTTAGCTTCACACTTGGTATACTATCACGGTCTTCAAGATATTGATTTTGTCTTCTCTTTGCAGATACTGACTTTATTTTCTTCTCTCTTCAGTGATAAATTCTTCTGACCCGCTGTCCAAGACGTGTCACTTCGGGCACATAGGTGGTGCATACCCGAATGTTATCTTCAACCTCCAGAAGACTGCTCTAACGTTCATCAAGAAGAATCGGGATCGACAGACAAAGCTGAGCAGACCAGCAATTGACTCTTTGATAGCTTCTTTCAGACGGGCGGTATGAATCAGACTCCCGCACTCTGCTTAAGAAGCCAGACTTCCTCTTCGACGATTCGATCAAAGAAGATGAGGAAATTTTGTACGACGGCAACTATAAATGCCTCTATCAGATGAAAACTGAAGGTTCTTTCTCCCCAACATGAAGCGGATGTTTCCTTTGTCATACATGCAACCCATGTCTGTACGCTAGCTGATAGATTAGGATTTGACCAAGTCTTTATTGAGTGTTCCTTGGGAAGATTAGTATCAATGATGCTCACCCAACTGGTCATGGTAGGGAAATGATCAGATTGCAACCCGGGTTAGTCAAAGCTAAACATCTAACAGGAGAGATTCCTCAACGAGCGGCTACCTTCATTATTTGGTTTAAGGTCGAGAAGGGCGACTTCCCCTCTGGTGAATTTTATGCAATGGGGTGGATTCACTATTCAGGGAAGGAATGGTGGTCTAGTATAGTGAACTTCGCCCCTATGCAACTAGAAGACTTGTTGTGGCAAGCTGGCCTATATGGGATTGTTCGGGCCATTCTGCATGTTATTTCACAAAGCAACCATAACTTCTACACTATCTTGGAGAGTTACAACCCAGAGACCTGCACATTCTTCACCCCAGTTGAAGAAATGGGGTTTGCCCTGCATGAAATATATGAAGTCTCGGGGTTGGTGATGGGAGACATACCATACGAGGAGTATATTTCGAGCACCGAGGAGCTGCACCTATTGAAGAAGGATGCTCTTTTGGTTTATGAAACCTACTGGGAGGTGTTGTGCCACTTCCATATTTGTGTGCAGACAATTGGGTGGAGGTCTGGACTGGTCAAGCTTTTGGTGTGGGAGAGCTACCTTTTTCAAGGTCTGATTGACAAAATCGGTCAGTAACTCGCTTGGCGTCCAGTACTGACACGGAAATCGAAGAGAGGATCATTGTTCTACTAGCTCATATACCACTGAGTCTAATGGAAAACACTTTCAAGCTAGATGTGGTCTTTGAAAGTTTCCATCATCAAGTCAAGATCTCAATCTCTAACAGGGCTTTGCTAGTGGGATTTCTGATGATATGGCTGAAGCGATATGTGGTACCGACCCTCTCACATGAATTCATTACTGACATGGTGTATCCGGTGGTTTTGTTGGCATATGGTCAGTTTCTTGCCCTTCTTCCAGTAATGATGGGATGAATTCAGAGTGAGATGTGGGTGCTGACGAGAAGCTTTTGTCAAGTGGAATCCCTTGTGGATGAAGAAGGCAACCCGCTCATGGACCAAAATGGCAAGGCCCAACTAAAAATTCCCAATCCTAGGGTCCAGCTACCATACACATATCGGATGGCCTGCATGTCATGCATTTTCCATCATTGATGACACTGGTGTCAGCATCAGAAGGTTTTGTGCCCTTCGAGCAGAGACTAAAGGACTTGAACTGGATCAACTATTATATGTTTTTCATCTGAAAAACTATTTTGAGTGGATCAAACTATCAGCTTGTCAGGTGCTTCCATGAGATCCATGATGCATCTTATGGAGGGCAATTTTGGATTTCGCAGGTCCAGACGGGTTCATTACTGTCTTCTAGGATCTTTTGGTGGTAATCAACATCCGGCCCGGATATTTGGTCTTCTAAAAAGGTAACTCAAGCACAATCGAATGATATATGCCTAGTTAGTTTGCAAGGCAATTTGTATACAATCAATTTACTCAAAAATACAAATTCGAGTCTTCGTTTCAGCGAGAACCTTTTTGAAGGATCACGGGCAAGGTACTATAGCTCAACCGGATGGATAGAAGCCACCTTTAGTCTCCCTCAGAAGACACCCAACTCCTATACAAATCTCAGCTTCGTACATGGTATGTTATGGCCAACACGGTGCCTGGCTTTGGGATAAACACATCGTGTACCATGGCCATAATCTGTATATAATGCTCGAAAAGGTTCCAAGGCTTCTCGGATGAGGAGGAATGAATGAATATTTAGAAGCTGAGAAAGAAGCGAGCATATATAGGTGGCTGTGGTGCCCCGATCCTATGGATACGGAGATGTCACTGCGACGTATATACGCAGGTCAGAAATACCCTCACGTATATACGCTAAGCATCAGTACAAGCAAGAATCAGAGACGGAAGCACAGTGGTAATATACATTCTAACAGAAAGGTACAAGTTCATGGTTACCACAGTGAGTAATACAATATTACAGGGATAATACATCACCAAAATATACAAAATTAAATCATATGAAGAGATACAAAAGCTGAGAGATGCTCACGAGTAGCAAGAGGGCCTCGGTAGCCAAACAGGCAAGGAACTTAAAGGAAGAGCTGGGCGATGTCCAAGCTTCTGCTACGCTCTGACCACCACGGGAGGATCTGTTGCGCACTCTGATCAGCTACAGCCAAGCCATCATGGTCCAGGCTCTAGAATCTGGAGATGAGAATTCAGGGTTGTCAGACGCAACCCCGCGAGTATATATAATAAAGCCAAGTGGCGTACATATCAGGCACATGTGTACAGGAAAGGTGTATCGTGAATATAAGCACATATGAACATGAAATGAGACAGTACGTAAAGTAACTACAAGAAAATTAGTTATATAAGCCCACCTTACCAATCCATGAGCTTAGTACATCGAAGGAATAATCCAAACAAGAAAACCCTCATATATATACCACATATCTCACATCACTGTAGTCTGAGTTTATATAATCTGACTTTACCTTCACAATAACATAATAATGAAACAGTATGGAAGCAATCAAGTAATCCAACAAGATAACACATGTATAAGTGTTGAGTAGTATAGATCAAGAGTATAGCTAGTCAGTTATCAGGAGCATGTTATTATTAAGTTATTAAGACTCATCTGATTTGTATACGTCGGTATATGTCCTATCCCACATACCTCAGCATACAGACTAGTGAGTAAGTTATTTGAAACTGATAGATATTGATGAACTATGCTTAGAATGGGTCCCGTACAAGCCCAGGACAACGGTCAAGGAGTATCCGATGCTGAGCTGGAACGTACCGCTAGGTGCCAGGACTTATTGTACACCCGAACAGGAATAGGATGTCACCGCTCCACAGGAATAGGCCCAGGGGCTTATGGTACAATCGGCAGGCAGGGGAGTAGGGGTGCCAGTACACCACACGGAAGAGCCTGGTGGCCTCTAGGTCGAATCTAAGTATATGGCCGCGTGACACTATAAGACCATCATAAACATGGAGACTATATCAGTACTCATGAGTTTCCCTAATCCCAGTGTAAATTGTCTAATTATTACCATTTGTTCAGTGATAATGTCCACAGGTTGTTCATAGTAATCATGTATTCATGGTTATCCTATTACGGGGATCAACAGGAGTATAGTATCGGGAGTAATATCAGGAGCCTCCCTATTTCAGGGGTTCAAGTATACAGAAGTTTAGGAGTACAGAAGTTCAGGAGTACCAAATGTCTGGTAATAATATAATAATCCTACCAAGTCCCTATAAAAGTGATAGTCATGAATATTCATATAATATAGGTATCAGGGGTGGTAGTGTGCGGTTAAGGGTCATGATGTCAAGTAAATGTACTTGTACCACATGAAAGCATATCAAGTAAGAGTTAGCATGTGTCACATACCGGGGGTCAGGATCAGGTGACAAATATGACATATGTCAAGTACCGGTATCTAATATCAAGTGCTGGGGATCAGGTATCAAATATAACTTATCAAGTGCCGGTGTCAGATATAAAGTGTCGTGGATCTGGTATCAAATATACTATATCAAGTGCTGGTGCCATAAATAATGCATCAAGTATAACATGTCAAGTGTCGGGTAAATACCGAGTACAATACCATCTATAAGCTTGTATAATAAGAAATCATGTACTAAATATTACATCAGCAAGTGTTAGGCATGTTACAGTAATAATAAGATGTCCACATATCAATGTCATGCTATAAATCAAGGGCAGATATTTTTAAGTTTAATATAAAGGACTCGCCTGAAACCGGAATGAAATACCGGTTAAAATCTGAGAAATCCGTGAACCCGTGCGAGCAAGCCACTAGCCCATATTAAAGTATATAAATATAAATATATATATATATATATTAGAGAGGGATTGAGAGAGGAGAGAGAGAGGAGAGAGAAAGTTGTAGGAAGGAGAGTGGGAATATAGGGTATTTTTAGAAAAGGAATAGGAATTAAAAGGGGAGGGGTATTGATTGTAAATATGGAGAAGTAATTTAGCAGTGAGGGGATGGGTATTTTAGGGATGTGAGAAAAGTTGGTTTATTTATGGAAAATGGGGAAAAGAAAAGAAAGAAAGAAATAAAGAAAGAAGAAGGAGAAAGAAAGAAAAAAAGAAATGGAGGAGGGAGGGGTTCGGCCACTGCTGGCCGGCCACCGTCGGCGGCCCTGGGGTGGCGACGGTGCCGCTGGAGGTAGGGGTGGCACTGCTATCCCGGGGAGGGTAAGAGGGGGTGGTTTGGTTGATGTTTGGCGGAGCAGTAGTGGTAAAAGTTGATGGTGGTGGTGGTTGTGGTGGTTGTAGTGATTGTTGAAGGTGGTGGAGAATTAGAGGAGGAGGAGGAGGTGATGATGAGGGGGTCGGGGTGTGAATTTGATGGAGGTGTTAGTGAATTTTGGAGGAGGAAGGGAGATGAGGTGATGGGTTATGTTGAAATTGGGGGTGGCATTTGGGGTGTTGGAAGTGGGGAAGGGAAGTGGGGTGGTGGGGGTGTGTGGCCGGTGGCTAGGGCGGCAGCAGCTCCAGTGGTAGAGGCGGCGCTGATGAGGAGTTGGGTGATGGTGTTTGGTAGGAGATGAAAATGGCGAAGTTGAAGAACGAAATAGCGAAGAGGAAAGATATTTAAAGAGAAGAAGGAGAGGGAGTATAATGGAGAGGGTATTGGGGGAGGAATGGGGGTTTGCTTGCTGCTGTGTTTGCAGCAGCCATGCTGCTACAAAGGAGTTGGTCGCCAGTGGTAGTTGGGGTGCAGGGCATGGAGGAGAAAGAGAAAAGAAGAAAAGAAAAAGGGAAAAATAAGAAAAAAGAAAAAATAAGATAAAAATTTATAAATGAATGTATTATAAAATAATAAAATTATTAGAATATCGTGAGAGTATAAAGTAGAGGAGTGGAGAAGAAAAAGCAAGAAAAGAAAAGATCGAAAAATAATATTATTATTTTAATAGGGCGAAAATTTCACTGTTTCAGAAATGTTTCGAAAAATTCTCAAAAATAGTAAATATTATTTTAAGATGTCTGCTAAAATCAGATTCAAGAAATTCAATGTAATTTTTAAATTACAAATCTTGGAATTTGAAAGTACACCTAGAGAGGGGATGAATATGTGTACGGCTAATCTAATAAACTAAATGCGAAAATTAAAAACTTAATTGCAACAACACTTAATACAACCAACGAGTGTAGCCGAATTCCCGGTGAAGAGCTCTGAACTAACTCCTCTTGATTCCTCTGAATAAGAGTTGAGGTGCTATATGAAGCTCTCGTGGTTAAGTACAAGTGAGGCACACACAAACAAGCCAAGCATCTAATGAATGTGTGACAATATGAATGATGCAAGGCACAATAGTAAAGAGAGAGAGTTAGAGAGATAATGGATCAAGCGCAACACACGAATATGTTTCGAGGCTCGAGCACACAGCTCTACGTCCCCGCCTTCACACAGAAGGATTTCCAATCCACTTGTCTACACAGGACTCCCACACAGGGAACCTCCATGGAGGATTTGCGGTAAATACAATATGGAGTACACAACTCCGCTCTCAACCAAAATAACCTCTACACTTAGAGGTAAGGCACAAAGCCACACAAATCAACCTCACAAATGAGGGATAGGCACAAAGCCAATACAACTAATAAACCTCTCACTAGAGGGATAGGGCACAAAGCCACCACTTTAAAATCAACCTCTACACAAGAGGGATAACACAAAGTAGGAGGGTTTACAACTTAGTGATCAAAAGACCACAAACCAATTCTTTTCCACAAAAACAAAGATCCTATAGAGAGGATAGAATGATATAGCTCAAGTGTGAAAAATCAAGATGTTGGAAAACCAATCACAAGGAAAAATATTTGGGAAAACAACTTAGTATTTGATACAAATGAAGAACAAAGCAAATATCCCAAATCTATATCTTTCTTTGATTTTTCTAACTTTTGAAAACAAATAAAGAATGATCTTTAAAACCAAAAAACTTTTTTTAAAACTTGCTTTTAAAACACTAGAGAATAGGTGATTTTTTTTGCTCTTGAAAATCTTGAAGAAAACCTCTCTCAAAAGGGTATTTATAACCCAAAGGGAATCTGCCCGTTGGCAGCTGACAAGGCCAGAATTGGCCTTCCGGTCGATCGGCCGGTCGACCGGCTAACGGTCAAATTTCTGACCGTTGAGCCTTCCGGTCGACCGCCCGGTCGATCGGGCCCTGAACCAGAGAGCAACGGCTCTCTGGACGGTGGACCGCCCGGTCGACCGGGCAACCCGAGTGTGGGTTGCCTTCAGTCGGTCGACTGCTCGGTCGACCGGCCCAAGGGGCTGGCTGCGAGCACGTTCTTGTGCACGTTCGGTCGACCGTAACGGTCAACCACCAGAGCCTGGTAGGCTGAGATAAGGGACAGAAAAACATGATTTTTAAATACAAAATAAATCCCATAAAACTCTAAAAATCCACAAAAATAGTTTTAGTATAATACATTGATATACAAACTTGTGTGAAAAATTTCAACACAAATTTCAAACTTTTTGAACCATTTTTGTGACTTACAAATTTTGCCGAAAACCAAAAACTATATTTTCTAAAACTTGGATTTTTCAAATGGAAATCAGATTTTTCCAAAACTCATCCAAATACAAAAACATGATATTTAAACAACTTGAAGCATGTTGTATATGGATATAATCCAATATACATGAAGCATATATATATATATATATATATATATATATATATATATATATATATATATATATATATATATATATATATATATATATATATATATATATCCATGTTTTTGATATTAAATCCGAAAATATGTTTTGTTAAAACACAAAAGTCCAAACACATGAATAGGCATATCACAATAAGTTTGTCTAAGATATGAAGCATACATATATATAGAACAAATCTAATATACATTAAACAGTGTAAACTTGTATTGATATTATATATTCATGAAAATCAAGATCAGTTAAACCAAAAACTGAAAGCCAATAACCATGAAAACTTAAAGAAGTGTGTGTGCTGTTAACTTGAGCATATCACACTATCTAGTATTTTCAAATGGATCTAAAACAAAATCTAAACTATGTACCGAAGTCTTCTTGACGAACTCCGTCTTCAAGCCGACTCGATCTAAACCGTGATCCGTGAGCTTGACTCCAACGAGTGCTAGATATGACTTTATCGCTCGGGCTCTTGAAACACTATGTGAATGCTCCAAAACACCTTTGTTGAAGCAAATCACCTACTAATATCTTGGTTAAGTTTCTGAAACTAAATATCACAAGAATATTAGTAAACATAACTACATGAATTAATCATCATCAAAACTAGAGTGGAAGGTCACTGGGCCAACAATCTCCCCCTTTTTGATGATGACAAAACTTATGGAGTTATATATGCGTGGATTAAAGTTAAGCTTCAAAGAAGCTCCCCCTTAACTCATGCATAGTAATAAGCAATAAAAATATGCAATGAATACTAAACATGAATATGCATCAATATGCATAAAACAATGAAATGAACATGCTCTTGATACTAAACATGAAATAAACATGCTCTTGATACCAAACTTTTAAATAAATTCTTTTTCTTTTTTTTTAAAATAAACATGCTCTTAAGCTCTTGATACCAATAAAAAATTCAATAAAAAAAACTTAAGTTCTTGATACCAATCAATTCAATAAAAACTTAAGCTCTTGATACCAATCAATAAAACAAAATTCTTAATACCAATTGGAAAGATAATTACTAAACAATAAACATTCATATAAACTCATGCATATAAACTCAAATACTTCTCCCCTTTTTGTCAATCATCAACAATGGGGTCAAAGAAAAACAATTTTCTCCCCTTTTTGTCTTAAATAAAAAAAAAAATCAATAAAGGGTGAACTCAAAACAAAACTTTCTTGATACCAATTATAAGAAAAAAATATATCAATTTAGAGCATCATGATACCAATGAAACAAAAGATATCAATTGGAAGTACATAATTGAAAGTACATAATGTGGTACATAAAACAAACATAGATTTAAATAACAATTGATACCAATTGTAAGTAAATATCAATTAAATACCAATTGAAAGTAAATAAATCATTTTAAACAATTCAACCAAAAATTTTGATATCAATAAAACATACAAATTTTAAGTAAACTTATAGATAATCTTGATACCAATTTGTAAAATTTAGTACCAATAGAAAGTAATTTTTCATCAAAAGCATATGATACCGAAAAAATAATCAATATCCCTTTTTTTAAATTGTTTTTAACATAAAGTGTGGGAGTAGAATACCAAAACCAATTGAAAGGTGAAATATAAATTTTCTCCCCCTTTATGAAATACCAAATAAAATGATGCATAAGCTTGTATCAAATACCAATTGAAACATAGTCAATTGAAATAAAACAGTCATTAGAAATAAAGCTTAGCATAACCAAAATTTGTGCTCAAGGATATAGAGATATAATAAGCACAAATAAAACATATATATGAGTATATAAAAAGAATGTCAATAGTGATATCAATTGAAAGGATCCAATGATACCAATTGAAACACAATAAGATCAAGTGTATAACTCATATTACCTTCCACCCATTTCATGCACATGTTTAAAAGAATTTTCAATAATAAGCATACAAGGCATGGTCACCCAACCAACCGCCCTTAAATGGATAGGGTTTTCAAAAAATAGGTTTGAAAAATAGAGTATGTTTGAAAAGCTCACCATAATGAAGAATACAAACTAGTTATATGAAAAATTTATAAACTAGTACGAAATCCTTCAAGCAAGGAATAAAGCAAAAAATATATTTCATGAAAAATATGTAAATTACATGATCACTAAACACTCATTGGTCGATAAAGCATATCTAGTCTCATGAAAACAAAACATGAGTAAACATCTGATATGAGTGTACAAGTATAATGTGAAATACGAAGTCACGAAAATAGTCAATTTAACTCAATATAAAATTCCTTAAAACATGAAAATCATCAAAACGATTTAATCTTCAAGGCATATGTATGTCTTGTACAAACTAAAGTATACATACATATCCAAAACATAACGAGTCCACAAAAGTATTTGCATGAAGGCAAGTGGCTCAAGGATGTATATGTATAGCTAATAGTTTAGACAAAATAGACATATACATGAAGTTAAACATAACCATGAAAAACATGTAAAATGGGGAATACAAGTCAAATGCATGAATCATCAAAACTAAACTATGCTAGTACATCTAATGAGTACAAATGAGCGTTCAAGCACAAACATATAATGATCTATTTGTGGCTCACTAGTTGTACAAGTATACATCCAAGTTTTAATGAAAACTAACATCTAAACATGTAATCAAAACATGAAACATCAAAACAAAAACTCATAAACATACATATGATCATTATGCACATACATAGATCTAGGACGTACACATTAGTTAAAACAAATGTGAGAACACAAAGATATAAATCCATATTAAACATGGGTGTTTTAAATAACTAAACATGTATACCACTAATCTAAATCTCATGGCATATAACATACTAATCATAAAACATCAAAACATGCAAAAAAATGAATAATATAAAAGCATGTAAACATAATAGGAGTTAGAGATTGTTACCAAAACCTATGAGGGCAACTCTCCAAGTTTTCAAAACGAGGTGGTCCTCCCACCAAACTCCCCTCGAAAGTGATGCATCCAAATTGTCCTCTTTAAGCTTAGAATGCTTCCACCTCAAGGCACCATTGCTCTCACGTCATGCGAGAGGCCACACCTACATCAAAAATAATAGGGGTGGTCTTTGGTACCCATACTCTTTTGGGTCCATGGGATTAGTTCCTTTCCTAACCCAAACAAACTTAGTTGCTAAATTTGAATCATGTAAACGATTATAGCAAAACTTAGCAAGGTGGCCCTTGCGTCCACAATGTGTACAAGTGTACACATGAGCATACATCGTGTTATGAGTGTGTCCGTGAGGAGCATGTTTAGGTGATCGGGGAAAAACCATGCACAAGAAGTATATGTTTTGAAATGAAGATTTAAAGTGTGTGTGCTTTGGCTTCCTCGATACTTCTGGTATAGCAGAGAGGCTAAAACGAGTCGAATCCACAAGGATGGGAGGCGATAGAAGATTTACCGGTTGATTCACGTGTTTGTTAAAGATTCTTCAAAGTTTTAAAGAATGAAAAGAAAAGAATGAAAAGAATGAAAAGAGAAGTACGGTAAAACACAAAGAAGTGGGAAACATAGAAAAGAATATGTTTGTGATTTTTTGTTGCATTTTTAAAACAAAGTGAAAAAGAAAGAAAACTCATGGCACTAACTATTAATGACTCTACCAACATGCTAACCTCTTAGTGATAGTTGCCTCACATGTATCATTGGCCATTACTAGTCCTTGGTTCAAGAGCAATTCAAAGCATGACCCATATGTAACTCATCACAACCCAACTCATCAAACAAGTGCAAGTTACACTTAAACCATCAATACTATAGAAAAGGAAGCATGGAGTAAAGTAATGTTAGCTTGTTAGTGGTTAGGAAGTTAGTGTGTTAGATCCATCATCATGAGCCATCAATGGCTCTTGCAAGAGCAAGGCCAAACCGAGGCTATTAGATTCATGTGAATTATCATAAAAGAAGTTAGCAAGTTAGTGGTTAGTAGTTAGTTACCATGAGAGAAAAGTTAGCTACACATGTAAAAGAGATTAGACAGAAGAAAACATAGAGAGGTAAAGAGAGCACCTTTCATAGATTGTTACCTTCTATTACAAGCACTCTTGCATTCCAAGCATGAACCACTCTCTCTTCCTATTATAAGATCTACAAAATGGAAAATACAAAGAGGGAGAAGAAGAACTAATCTAACCTAAACTAAACTACAAAATGGAATGAAAAACTACCCTAAACTCTGTATATCTCCAACTCTGGAACCCAAGGGGGGTATTTATAGCCACCAGAGGAACAGGGGGCCAGGGGACAAACCCTTGCCCGAAGTGGCGCGCGCGCCGCGGCCGTACGGCCGCGGAAGCGCGGCCAGAGCCGCGTTTCCGCGCCATAAAGTGGCCGCGCGCTGCCCTTTTGTCTCCTGTCAGTTTTGGTGCCCGGTTTCTGGTCTGCAGCCCCTGATTTTTATAGAATCAGCTCTCTAGGTCAATGGCTATCTTTAATAGGCTTTTAATCATCAATTAAATGGTGATTTAGGGTCTTCTTCTTCATTACACACCATGGACCAAGAATCAAGCAAGCAAAGCTTTATTAGCAGAATTTAATATAAAATTAATGTGAAGATGTGATACAAATTATGCAAAATTAGAGACTAATTACACCCCCACACTTATCTTTTGCTCGTCCCGAGCAAAACAAAAAACTAATGAATTATTACACCACTTTCGCAGGTGACGCGATTGCACTGAGCTTGTGCAACAAACCGTTAAACCTCTAAGTTTCCCCTAGAGGAGGAGTTTTGTCTCCTGAGGGTTTTTAGCGGATTACACCCACAAAATCCATAAAGAAAGAAATCAAATGTTAATATTTTGAAAACACTTTTTGAAATAGAGAAAAATATTAAAGTATTTTTGTGAAAATATAAGTGATCCAAGGTCATAGGTTAACCAGAAATTGTTCTTTCTTAAACTAAGTCAAAATGCAAAAAATCTTGTTATAAATTAAATGTAAGAATTTAAAATTGAATTGACTTTTTGATCTTTCATAAAACTCTTAGAAACATATGCACTTTGTGAACTGTGGAGATTTTTGGGATATTGACTCAAACATTCATGCCATTGATTTTTATATATTATTTATTTTCCCCTTTTTTCTCTTTTTTTTCCTTCATCCCTTAGTTTTCTTAGACTTTCTTATTTATCTGGGTAGTGAGCCTTTAGCCGGTGACTCCCAAACCAGATGGTCTTAGGGCACCAGATGAGAAAACATCCCTCAAACTTAAGGACTCGAGTAAACAAGGTTACAAAACTAAAGGAGATTATTTTGTTTTTGTCCACCATTTTAGGTATGAATAATCATGCTTCCTGAGGCATAATTACCCAACTTCAATAAGTGATTTTTATTTAAATTTTTTTAATATATATATTTTATGGCATTTTCAGTCTTTGTTTCAATCCCAAAAATTGTGTAAGTGTGTAGTGCATAAATCTAAGGCAAAAAATTCAAGATCAAATTATCTTTTCAATCTTACTTTCTTATCCTATAATTTAGACAAGATCTATTATTTTGACTCAGTTTAAATTTCATAATTTGAGGTCTTCCTAATTTCTAAGATAATCTTAATTTTCCTAAAAATAAATCAAAAACTATTTCTCTTGTTTCAAAAAGTTTTGTAAAAAGAAAAGAAAAGTTTTTATATAAAAGTTTTTTTTAAGAAAGAAAATATAAAACTAACTACGTTAGTAAACCCTCCCCCACACTTATCTCATGCATGGTCCTCAATGCATCGTGAATGTGTAAATACATGAAACAAATGGAGAGGGAAGGAAGATTACCTCAAGGGGGTGGCTCCGGTGGTGGTCTGATTGGCCAAGCGTTGCTACCCAATCAAAATAGCGTGGATCGTGCAGGAACCCACCAATGATCTCTTTAATATGACCCAATAAAATATTGATTGAATGAATGATCTTATTTAAAAAATTATCCCCATCTAATTTTTAATTTTCAAAAATAATTATTGAGTCATTTTCTTTAACATTCTTGTCCAACAATGAAGTGTGATTTTGAGAGATGATTGATTTGGACTCAAATGGAACAGGAAAAAAAACCGACACCGACTCGGGAAGTTGACTCAGATCAAGTCGAGAGTCAACAATGAGAGTCGAAATTGATTCAACAACAGGGTCCAAACTAAAGAATGGATATTCACACATTTTCCCATGAATGAAGTATGATCATGAGAGATTGGTGATTCCATTTCACGGTGTACTGGTACAAGATTCAATGCTGACTCCGGAATAGAGAAAAAATCTGGTAAAGATACCGGGGTCATTATTGAAACAAAAAGTGAAATGGAGTTCCCAACAGGAAGTTCAGGATCACATTCAGGTTCGATTTCAATTTTAGGGAAGGGATAACTTGCCAGAAGGTCCAGGTGACTTTCATAACTTGGAGTTTGGTCAAGTTCGAATGTGTGTTCTGAAATTGAATCTTGATTCCCAAATTGACATGATTCAAGGGTCCAATCAGTAGAGTTAGGGATATAGGAATTGGTCAATGGTTGATAAGAAAGATTTTCCTCGCTCTCATTGATCAGATCGCTCATTATTGAGTCTAACCTACCGACAGACAGGGTAACAGAATGTTGAGTTTGAATCATGTCTTCTATACTTTTTGTAATTGGTTTTTTTTGAAAAGATGAGTATGGAAGTTGATTTTGGAAATTGTGGTGAAATTGTGAGTCCATCGGATTTTGCGGTTACTGCTCGGACTCACGCAAGGGTTCCATACTCAAGTCCAGTATTGAAGTTTGTTCATTTTGAATTGGTGAGACTGGAAAAGATGAGTAGGACTCTTGAAAATGTGGTTGAGATGATCAGTCCAATATGTTTTGCATTCTTTCACAAAAGACTTCCAAACGCTTTTCTATCTCAGATTCTTCTTCAATTGGATAATCTAGAAAAGGAGTATGTGGAGTTTGATGTGGGAAGGATTGTGAATTGAGCAAATTTTGTATTTGTTGTAGGGACTCTTCTATACTCCTTTCCAATGATGATTTTTCTTCAATTGGTGGTTCAGGAAAAGGAGTATATGCATCAAAATTGAGGAATGAATTTGTGAATATTGTGGACAAGATGGTTGAAAATTTGACTCGAGATAGGTGAATCCCCATGAACTTTGTGAAGAGTTGAAATTATTTTGAAAATTATGGTCATATGGTTGGGGATATGGGTCATATTGATTCGGATAATCCCACCCGGCATATATGGCTGGTTCATGTTGTATATTGCCGGGTCAGAGTTACCCGAGTCAAATGAGGTCGGGGTGAAATATAGATTCATATTATAATTGAAAGAATTGTTATTATTAAAATCCATATCACAATTTACAAAGAAGAAAAACAAACAAACAGACAAACAACAAAGAAAAAGTAAAAGAAAACAAGCCTATGCTAGGGTTGACTTAGACCTAGATGACTCCTAACTGGTTAGACTGTCCACGGGGGCATATTGTCGGAAGCTGACCACGAGTTAATCGGCCAGGTAGGGGCAAGATCAGTGGGAGGTATCCGTGCCAGAGCAATAGGCCTAATTATGCCAAACCACCGTTCTTCGAGGTTTCGCCTCTCAATCCCTAACCTTAGACACCGATTTGACAAGAGTCGACTTCTAGCAACTTTCCTCTTAGGTCAATCTCCTAAATGAGTCCGTAATGTCCCTAGGGGCCAACGTCTAGCAAGTTTTATTTAGGCTTGAGTTGTGTGAGTGGGGAAGTGATTTTTGGGCTAAGGGAGGGTAATGACTTTCCCACCTTATCTTGTATTGGGCTTTGCCCTTAGTTAAATTTATGCAAGTGTGCAATATAGATAAGCATGAACACAAAAAATCGAGTAATCACTGAAGTGTTTGTCCTATACTATATGCAATGCCATATGTACACCTCCTATCAATATCACAACAACATAAGAATAAAATAAAGTATGAAAATGACACGTGCCTAGATGCAAATGTCTAAACCGTTTTAAAGCATCCAATTACCATATTTTAATTCTTAAGATTATTTACAGTGCACAGGTAATATAAACAAAAATTAGCAGCAGAGTATAAAAATGTACAAGAATTTACCCAACCACACTTGAGCAAGTGTGGACTTCTGCAACGCTAAAACTTTAACCTGCACACCAAAAAAAACAAAGAAGAAAAGTTAACAAAAGCGTGAAATCAAACCGTTTCCATCCCCGGCAACGGCGCCAAAATTTGATCGGGGAAAAATCGTGCACAAAAAGTGTATGTTTTGAATTGAAGATTTAAAGTGTGTGTGCTTTGGCTTCCTTGATACTTCCGTTATAGCATAGAGACTAAAACGAGTTGAATCCACATGGATGAGAGGCGATAGAAGATTTACCGGTTGATTCACGTGTTTGTTAAAGATTCTTCAAAGTTTTAAAGAATGAAAAGAAAAGAAAGAAAAGAATGAAAAGAGAAGTACGGTGAAACACAAAGAAGTGGGAAACATAGAAAAGAATATGTTTGTGGTTTCTGTTGCATTTTTAAAACAAAGTGAAAAAGAAAGAAAACTCATGGTACTAACTAATGACTCCACCAACATGCTAACCTCTTAGTGATAGTTGCCTCACATGTATCATTGGCCATCACTAGTCCTTGGTTCAAGAGCGATTCAAAGCATGACCCATATGTAACTCATCACAACCCAACTCATCAAACAAGTGCAAGCTACACTTAAACCATCAATACTATAGAAAAGGAAGCATGGAGTAAAATAATGTTAGCTTGTTAGTGGTTAGGAAGTTAGAGTGTTAGATCCATCATCATGAGCCATCAATGGCTCTTGCAAGAGCAAGGCCAAACCGAGGCTATTAGATTCATGTGGATTATCATAAAAGAAGTTAGCAAGTTAGTGGTTAGTAGTTAGTTACCATAAGAGAAAAGTTAGCTACACATGTAAAAGAGATTAGAGAGAAGAAAATATAGAGAGGTAAATAGAGCACCTTTCATAGATTGTCACCTTCTATTACAAGCACTCTTGCATTCCAAGCATGAACCACTCCCTCTCCCTATTACAAGATCTAGAAAATGAAAAATATAAAGATGGAGAAGAAGAACTAATCTAACCTAAACTAAACTACAAAATGGAGTGAAAAACTACCCTAAACTTTGTATATCTCCAACTCTGGAACCCAAGGGGGTATTTATAGCCACCAGGGGAACAGGGGGCCAGGGGACAAACCCTTGCCCGAAGCGGCGCGGGCGCCGCAGCCGTGCGGCCACGGAAGCGCGGCCAGAGCCGCATTCCGCGGCCATAAAGTGGCTGCGCGCGCGGCGCTTCGAGACGCGCACTGCCTTTTCTTGTCTCCTATTAGTTCTGGTGCCCGGTTTCTGGTTTGCAGCCCCTGGTTTTTACAAAATCAGCTCTCTAAGTCAATGACTATCTTTAATAGCCTTTTAATAACCAATTAAATGGTGATTTAGGGTCTTCTTCTTCATTGCACACCATGGACCTAGAATCAAGCAAGCAAAGCTTTATTAGCAGAATTTAATATGAAATTAATGTGAAGATGTGATACAAATTATGCAAAATTAGAGACTAATCAGTATGCCATGATTTGTGTGCACGCAAAGATGGAACTTGTTTCTTTCGAAACAATGAATCCAAACGTGTATGGTTCAAAGCACATTGGCTTAAAGTAGAGCCCAACAATCCATATTCTTCTTAAGCATAGATATATCATTTTCAATGTTAGAAGAAATGGAGCATGCAATATGTGAGCTAGATGTTGATGCTACACTAGCATGGCAAACATGTGTATCTAAATCATTTTTCAAAGAAACATTTTTCTTTAAAACAATTTCCAAGTCCTTTGTAATAGACGCAATTTTTATTTCAAGGAATCATTCTCTTTTAAAATAAAATCAACTTTTGAAGACAAGTTTTCATTTTTCTTCAAAATTATTTCACAATCATTTTTATTTTTCAAAAATTCATTTTCTTTTAGGGCAAGGTCTAGTTGAGATTTAAGTGAGTCACGTTCACTAGAAATCTCTTCCTTTTCTTGCAAAACAATCTCAAGTCTAGAAGATAAATCTTTATTTTCTTCTTTTAAACCAAGACTTTCCTTTTTCAAAAGTTTATATTTTGAAATTAAATTTTCACAATTTTTAGCAAGTTCATCATTCATGGCTTGTGCCTCAAAACACTCATTGCAATATGAACTAGAGCTAGCATCTAGTTGCGTTTCCGATTGTACCTCAAGGGAGTCATTCCCTTGGACCATGAAGCAACGTTCATCGGACTCGTCTCTCTTAGATCTCCTCATCTTATCGATAATCTTTGGTAGATCGGGAGAAGTCAAAATGCTCCATACTGTAAAAGCCGAATCATAGTTAGAAAACACATGTAAATAATCTTTATGAAGAGATGCTCTAAGTGCCTTTAGGGCTATTGCATTGGCCTCTATATGCTTGCTATCTTTAGGGTAGGATTCCTTAGTGATGGCAAGGTAAACATGCAAGCCTAAGGCTTTTAAATGATAACTCATAAGAACGTTCCATATGTGTAGTCTAGAGAAATCAAACATGGGAGGGCTATCCATGAGTGCAAACTATATGTGTGCAAATGCAAATGCAAATATTGATTAGCTAACTAAGATCACACTCCTAGGTAGTTAAATCAAATATCGGAGCGTAGGCTCTGATACCAATTGAAAGTATACCTAGAGGGGGGTGAATAGGTGTACAGCTAATCTAATGAACTAAATGCGAAAATTAAAACTTAATTGCAACAACAATTAATGCAACCAACGAGTGTAGCCGAATTCCCGGTGAAGGGCTCTGGACTAACTCCTCTTGATTCCTCTGAAAAAGAGTTGAGGTGCTATATGAAGCTCTCGTGGTTAAGCACAAGTGAGGCACACACAAACAAGACAAGCATATAATGAATGTATGGCAATATGAATGATGCAAGGTACAATAGTAAAGAGAGAAAGTTAGAGAGACAATGGAACAAACGCAAACATACGAATATGTTTCGAGGTTCGAGCACACAGTTCTACGTCCCCGCCTTCACACAGAAGGATTTCAATCCACTTGTCCACACAGGACTCCTACAGAGGGAACCTCCACTGAGGATTTGGGGTAAATACAATATGGAGTACACAACTCCTCTCTCAACCAAAACAACCTCTACACTTAGAGGCAAGGCACAAAGCCACACAAATCAACCTCACAAATGAGGGATAGGCACAAAGCCAATACAACCAATCAACCACTCACAGAGGGATAGGGCACAAAGCCACCACTCCAAAATCAACCTCTACACAAGAGGGATAACACAAAGTAGGAGGGTTTACAACTTAGTGATCAAAAGACCACAAACCAATTCTTTTTCACAAAAACTAAGATCCTATAGAGAGGATAAAATGATATAGCTCAAGTGTGAAAAATCAAGATGTTGGAAAATAAATCACAAGGAAAAATACTTGGGAAAACAACTTAGTATTTGATAGAAATGAAGAACAAAGCAAATATCCCAAATCTATATTTTTCTTTGATTTTTCCAACTCTTGAAAACAAATAAAGAATGATCTTTAAAACCAATAAACTCTTTTGAAAACTGCTTTTAAAACACTAGAGAATAGGTGATTTTTTTTGCTCTTGAAAATCTTGAAGAAAACCTCTCTCAAATGGGGTATTTATAACCCCAAAGAGAATCTGCTCATTGGCAGCTGACAAGGCCAGAATTGGCCTTCCGGTCGACCGGCCGGTCGACCGACCAACGGTCAAATTTTTGACCGTTGAGCCTTCCGGTCGACCGGGCCCTGAACTAGAGAGCAACGGCTCTCTGGATGGTCGACCGCCCGGTCGACTGGGACAACCCGAGAGTGGGTTGCCTTAAGTCGGTCGACCGGCCCAAGGGGCTAGCTACGTGCACGTTCTTGTGCACGTCAAATCGACCGTTCCGGTCGACGGGCTCGTGGTCCGGTCAACCGTAACGGTCAACCGCCAGAGCCTGTCAGGCTGAGATAAAGGACAGAAAAACTTGGTTTTTAAATACAAAATAAATCCCATAAAACTCTAAAAATCCACAAAAATAGTTTTAGTATAATACATTGATATACAACCTCGTGTGAAAAATATCAACACAAATTTCAAACTTTTTGAATCATTTTTTTGACTTACAAATTTTGCCGAAAACCAAAAATTGTATTTTCTAAAACTAGGATTTTTCAAATGGAAATCCGATTTTTCCAAAACTCATCCAAATACAAAAACATAATATTTAAACAACTTGAAGCATATTGTATATGGATATATTCCAATGTACATGAAACATATATATATCCATGTTTTTGATATTAAATCTGAAAATATGTTTTGTTAAAACACAAAAGTCCAAACACATGAATAGGCATATCAAAATAAGTTTGTCTAAGATATGAAGCATGCATGTATATAGAACAAATCTAATATACATTAAACAATATAAACTTGTATTGATACTATCTATTCATGAAAACCAGATCGGTTAAACCAAAAACCGAAAACCAATAACCATGAAAACTTAAACAATTGTGTGTGTTGTGAACTTGAGCATATCACACTATCTAGTCTTTACAAATGGATCTAAAACAAAATCTAAACTATGTATCGAAGTCTTCTTGACGAACTCCGTCTTCAAGCCGACTCGATCCAAACCGTGATCCACGAGCTTGACTCCAACGAGTGCTAGTTATGACTTTGTCGCTCGGGCTCTTGAAACACCATGTGAATGCTCCAAAACACCTTTGTTGAAGCAAATCAACTACTAATATCTTGGTTAAGTATCTGAAACTAAACATCACAAGAATATTATTAAACATAACTACATGAGTTAATCATCATCAAAACTAGAGTGGAAGGCCACTGGGCCAACAATCTCCCCCTTTTTGATGATGACAAAACTCATGGAGTTATATATGCATGGATTAAAGTTCAGCTTTAAAGAAGCTCCTCCTTAACTCATGCATAGGAATAAGCAATAAATATATGCAATGAATACTAAACATGAATATGCATCAATATGAATAAAACAATGAAATGAACATGCTCTTGATACTAAACATGAAATAAACATGCTCTTGATACCAAACTTTTAAAATAATTCTTTTTCCTTTTTTTTTAAAATAAACATGCTCTTAAGCTCTTGATACTAATAAAAATTTCAATAAAAAAAACTTAAGCTCTTGATACCAATCAATTCAATAAAAACTTAAGCTCTTGATACCAATCAAGACCTCTTGATACCAATCAATAAAACAAAATTCTTAATACCAATTGGAAAGATAATTACTAAACAATAAACATGCATATAAACTCATGCATATAAACTCAAATACTTCTCCCCCTTTTTGTCAATCATCAACAAAGAGGTCAAAGAAAAATAATATTCTCCCCCTTTTGTCTTAAACAAAAAATATCAATAAGGGGTGAACTCAAAACAAAACTTTCTTGACACCAGTTGTAAGAAAAAAAATATCAATTTAGTGCATCATGATATCAATGAAACAAAACATACCAATTGAAAGTACATAATTGAAAGTACATAATGTGGTACATAAAACAAACATAGATTTAAATACCAATTTATACCAATTATAAGTAAATATCAATTAAATACCAATTGAAAGTAAATAAATCATTTTAAACAATTCAACCAAAAATTTGGATATCAATAAAACATATCAATTTTAAGTAAACTTATAGATAATCTTGATACCAATTTGTAAAGATTAGTACCAATAGAAAGTAATTTTTCATCAAAAGCATATGATACCAAAAAAAATAATCAATATCCCTTTTTTTTAATTGTTTTTAACATAAAGTGTGGGAGTAGAATACCAAAACCAATTGAAAGGTGAAATATAAATTTTCTCCCCCTTTATGAAATACCAAATAAAATGATGCATAAGCTTGTATCAAATACCAATTGAAACATAGTCAATTGAAATAAAATAGTCATTAGAAATCAAGCTTAGCATAACTAAAATTTGTGCTCAAGGATATAGAGATATAGTAAGCACAAATAAAATATATATATGAGTATACAAAAAGAATGTTAATAGTGATACCAATTGAAAGGATCTAATGATACCAATTGAAACACAATAAGATCAAGTGTATAACTCTTGTTTAAAAGGATTTTCAATAATAAGTATACAAGGCATGATCGCCCAACCAACCGCCCTTGAATGGATAGGGCTTTCAAAAATAGATTTGAAAAATAGAGTATGTTTGAAAAGCTCTACCATAATGAAGAATACGAACTAATTATATGAAAAATTTGTAAACCAGTACGAAATCCTTCAAGCAAGGAATAAAGCAAAAATATATTTCATGAAAAACATATAATCACATGATCACTAAACACTCAATGGTCGATAAAGCATATCTAGTCTCATGAAAACAAAACATGAGTAAACATCTAATATGAGTGTACAAGTATAATGTGAAATACGAAGTCATGAAAATAGTCAATTTAACTCAATGTAAAATTCCTTAAAACATGAAAATCATCAAAACGATTTAATCTTCAAGGCATATGTATGTCTTGTACAAACTAAAGTATACATACATATCCAAACATAACGAGTCCACAAAGTATATGCATGAAGGCAAGTGGCTCAAAGATGTATATGTATAGCTAATAGTTTAGACAAAATAGACATATACATGAAGTTAAACATAAACATGAAAAACATGTAAAATGGGGAATACAAGTCAAATGCATGAATCATCAAAACTAGACTATACTAGTACATCTAATGAGTACAAATGAGCGTTCAAGCACAAACATATAATGATCTATTTGTGGCTCACTAATTGTACAAGTATACATCCAAGTTTTAATGAAAACTATCATCTAAACATGTAATCAAAACATGAGACATCAAAACAAAAACCCATAAACATACATATGATCATTATGCACATGCATAGATCTAGGACATACACATTAGTTAAAACAAATGTGAGAATACAAAGATAGAAATCCATATTAAACATCGGTGTCTCAAATAACTAAACATGTATAACACTAATCTAAATCTCATGGCATATACCATACTAATCATAAAACATCAAAACATGCTAAAAAATGAATAATATGAAAGCATTTAAACATAATGGGAGTTAGAGATTGTTACCAAACCTATGAGGGCAACTCTCCAAATCTCCAAAACAAGGTGGTCCTCCCACCAAACTCCCCTTGAAAGTGATGCATCCAAATTGTCCTCTTTAAGCTCGGAACGCATCCACCTCAAGGCACCATTGCTCTCACGTCATGCGAGAGCCCACACTACATCAAAAATAATAGGGGTGGTCTTTGGTATCCATACTCTTTTGGGTCCATGGGGGTTAGTTCCTTTTCTAACCAAAAACAAACTTAGTTGCTAAATTTGAGTTATGTAAACGATCATAGCAAAACTTAGCAAGGTGGCCCTTACGTCCACAATGTGTACAAGTATACACATGAGCATACATCGTGTTATGAGTGTGTCCGTGAGGAGCATGTGTATGCCGTGATTTGTGTGCATGCAAAGATGAAACTTGTTTCTTTCGAAATAATAAATCCAAACGTGTATGGTTCAAAGCACATTGGCTCAAAGTGGAGCCTAAACAATCCATATTCTTCTTAAGTATAGATATATCATTTTCAATGTTAGAAGAAATGGAGCATGCAATATGTGAGCTAGATGTTGACGCTACACTAGCGTGGCAAACATGTTTATCTAAATAATTTTTTCAAAGAAACATTTTTCTTTAAAATAATTTCCAATTCCTTTGTAATAGAAGCAATTTTTAATTTCAAAGAATCATTCTCTTTTAAAACAAAATCAACTTTTGAAGACAAGTTTTCATTTTTCTTCAAATTATTTCACAATCATTTTTATTTTTTAAAAATTCATTTTCTTTTAGGGCAAGGTCTAGTTGAGATTTAAGTGAGTCACGTTCACTAGAAATCTCTTCTTTTTCTTACAAAACAATCTCAAGTGTAAGATAATCTTTATTTTCTTCTTTTAAACTAAGACTTTCCTTTTTCAAAAGTTTATATTTTGAAATTAAATTTTCACAATTTTAGCAAGTTCATTATTCATGGCTTGTGCCTCAAAACACTCATTGCAATATGAACTAGAGCTAGCATCTAGTTGGGTTTCCGATTGTACCTCAAGGGAGTCATTCCCTTGGACCATGAAGCAACGTTCATCGGACTCGTCTCTCCTAGATCTCCTCATCTTATCGATAATCTTTGGTAGCTCGGGAGAAGTCAAAATGCTCCATACTGCAAAAGCCGAATCATAGTGAGAAAATACATGTAAGTAATCTTTATGAAGAGATGCTCTAAGTGCCTTTAGGGCTATTGCATTGGCCTCTATATGCTTGCTATCTTTGGGTAGGATTCCTTAGTGATGGCAAGGTAAACATGCAAGCCTAGGGCTTTTAAATGACAAATCATAAGAACGTTCCATATGTCTAGTCTAGAGAAATCAAACATGGGAGGGCTATCCATGAGTGCAAACTATATGTGTGCAAATGCAAATATAGATTAGCTAACCAAGATCACACCCTAGGTGGTTAAACCAAATATCAGGAGCGTACGCTCTGATACCAATTGAAAGTACACCTAGAGGGGGGTGAATAGGTGTATGGCTAATCTAATGAACTAAATGCAAAAATTAAAAACTTAATTACAACAACACTTAATGCAACCAACGAGTTTAGCCAAATTCCCGGTGAAGGGCTTTGGACTAACTCCTCTTGATTCCACTGAATAAGAGTTAAGGTGCTATATGAAGCTCTCGTGGTTAAGCACAAGTGAAGCATACACAAACAAGCCAAGCATATAATAAATGTATGACAATATGAATGATGCAAGGCACAATAGTAAAGAGAGAGTTAGAGAGACAATGGATCAGATACAAACACATGAATATGTTTCGAGGTTCGAGCACACAGCTCTACATCTCCACCTTCACACAGAAGTATTTCCAATCTACTTGTCCACACAGGACTCCCATACAGGGAATCTCCACTGACGATTTGGGGTATACAATATGGAGTATACAACTCCTCTCTCAACCAAAACAACCCTACACTTAGAGGCAAGGCACAAAGCCACACAAATCAACCTCTCAAATGAGGGATAGGTACAAAACCATTACAACCAATCAACCTCTCACTAAAGGGATAGGGCACAAAGCCACCACTCCAAAATCAACCTCTACACAAAAGGGATAACACAAAGAGGAGGGTTTACAACTTAGTGATCACAAGACCACAAACCAATTCTTTTCCACAAAAACAAAGATCCTATAGAGAGGATAGAATGATATAGCTCAAGTGTGGAAAATCAAGATGTTGGAAAACAAATCACAAGGAAAAATACTTGGGAAACAACTTAGTATTTGATACAAATGAAGAACAAAGCAAATATTCCAAATCTATATTTTTCTTTGATTTTTCCAACTCTTGAATAATAAGAATGATCTTTAAAACCAATAAACTCTTTTGAAAACTTGCTTTTAAAACACTAGTGAATAGGTGATTTTTTTTGCTCTTAAAATCTTGAAGAAAACCTCTCTCAAATGGGGTATTTAATCCTAAAGGGAATCTGCCCGTTGGCAGCTGACAAGGCCAGAACCAATGGTCAAATTTCTGATCGTTGAGCCTTCCGGTCGACCGGGCCCTGAACTAGAGAGCAACGGCTCTTTGGATGGTCGACCGCCCGTGTCGACCGGGGCAACCGAGAGTGGGTTTCCTTACGTCGGTCGACCGGCCCAAGGGCTGGCTGCGTGCACGTTCTTGTGCACGTCTGGTCAACCGCTCCTGGTCTGGTCGACCGTAGCTGTCAACTGCCAGAGCCTAGCAGGCTGAGATAAGGGACAAAAAACTTGGTTTTTAAATACAAAATAAATCCCATAAAACTCTAAAAATCCACAAAAATAGTTTTAGTATAATACATTGATATACAAACTTGTGTGAAAAATTTCAACACAAATTTCAAACTTTTTGAACCATTTTGTGACTTACAAATTTTGCCGAAAACCAAAACTGTATTTTCTAAAACTTGGATTTTTCAATGGAAATCCGATTTTTTCAAAACTCATCCAAATACAAAAACATGATATTTAAACAACTTGAAGAATGTTGTATAAGGATATAATCCAATGTACATGAAACATATATATATCCATGTTTTTGATATTAAATCCGTAAATATGTTTTATTAAAACACAAAAGTCCAAACACATGAATTGGCATATCAAATAAGTTTGTCTAAGATATGAAGCATACATGTATATAGAACAAATCTAATATACATTAACAATGTAAACTTGTATTGATACTATCTATTCATGAAAATCAGATCGGTTAAACCAAAACCGAAAACCAATAACCATGAAAACAGTGCTAGAGGTGCTGGGGTAGCATTCCACGTACTCTTGAACGGACAAACACCTAATGAATGATCACCAGATCCACAAGCCAAACACAGCCCGTTCACCCATCGGTAATTGCTCTGGATGTGTCCGGGCCTCAGGCAATATCCGCATATCGCCTGCTAAGAGGGAGGTCGAATGGTCGCCTGACTATCGGGCCATCGCTGGGTCTGGTTGGGTCTTCTTCATCCATCAATTGAAAGGGCCTCTTCACTGCTTGTTCTGCATCTGGTGCTTATCCTTCTTCTTTAGTCCCCGTTCTACCTCACAGACAATAGAGTGAACCTTAGAGTACATCTTAAACTGCTGAGGGATAAGAAATATCTGGATGTCCATCTTCAGCCCCTGTTGAAACCTGCTAGCCCGCTTCTCCTCATCGCTCACTATGTAGGATGCAAATTGACTGAGTCTCAGAAATTCAGCAGCGTACCCATACACAGATCGGTTCAACTGCTGTAACCTGATGAACTGCTCCTCCATCTCTTTCTGAGCCGTTGCAGGGAAGCACCTCTCATAGAAAACCCTCGAGAACTGATCCCAAGAAATAGGCTTTTCCAATCTCGCTTCTTCAGCCAACCACCAGGTTCTGGCCACATCCTTTAGCTGTATCTTGACCACTTCCACCCGGTTCTCATCAGGAATTCGGGCTACTTTCAGAAGATATGTAGTATCAATCAGTCACTGCTCGGCATCCAACGGTTTCTCAGTACCTAAAAATATAGCCGGCTGCAGTCTCCTGAAATCAGATACACTACTAGGCCTCTACTCTCTACGTGCTGTCAAAAAGCTTGCCGCAGGAGCTCTGTCTGCTGATGCTGACTCTCCATCATGCCATGCAGTACCCTCATCATGTTATCGCCATCTCCATTAGAACTATCACGAGAAGTGCCAGGACCTTTACGGGTTCTCCGTCCATCCATGTCTGAGTTGTTGAAGGGATGACAGAAGAAGAAAAGCTGAAAGGAAAAGATAGAAGGGTCTCGGGATCCAAGGAAAAGATTGAGAGGAGGAATAGATAACCCACACTTGCGATTGAATGTAAATTCAAGACTCGTGCTCTCCAGCTGCAAATAATATGTCATTAATCTGCAACTGGTTGTACTAAGGATTTAGAATCTAGGCTCTGATACCACCCTGTGATGCCCCGATCTTGTGGATACTGAGACGTCACTGCGACGTATATACGCAGGTCAGAATACCCTCACATATATACTCTAAGCATCAGTACAAGTAGAATCAGAGGCGGTAGCAAAGTAGTAATATACATTCAACAAAAGGTACAAGTATATAGTTACATAGAGAGTGATACAATTTACAGGAATATTTACATCACAAGAAAATACAAAAGTACATCATATGAAGAGATAAAAAGCTGAGAGATGCTCATGAGTAGCAAGAGGCCTCGGGAGGCAAAAAGGCGAGGAACTGAAAGGAAGAGCTCCGGCGATGTCTAAACTTCTGCTACGTTTCTAACCACACGGGAGGATCCGCTGCGTACTCTGCTCAGCTATAGCCCAGCCATCATGGTCCAGGCTCTAGAATCTGGACAAGAAAATCCAGGGCTATCGACGCAACCCTGCGAGTATATATAATAAAGCCAAGTGGGTGCATATCAGGCACATGTTTACAGGAAAGGTGTATCGTGATATAAGCACATATGACATGAAATGAGACAGTAGGAAAGTAACTATAGGAAAATTAGTTATATAAGCCCCACCTTACCGATCCGTGAGATTAGTATGTCGAAGGAATAATCCAAATAGAAAACCCTCATATATATATCACATATCTAATATCACTGTAGTCTGAGTTTATATGATCTGACTTTACCTTCACAATAACATAATATGAACAGCATGGAAGCAATCAAGTAATCCAATAAGAAAACACATGTAAAGTGGTAAGTAGTATAGATCAAGAATATAGCTAGTCAGTTATCAGGAGCATGGTATTATTAAGTTATTAAGACTCATCTGATTTGTTTTACGTCGATATTGTCCCATCTCACATACCTCAGCATACAGACTAGAGAGTAAGTTATTGGAACTGATGGAGATCGACAAATCATGCTTAGAATGAGTCCCGTACGTGCCCAGGCACCGGTCAAGGGTATCCAGTGCTGAGCTAGAACGTACCGCTGGTATCGATACTTATTGTACGCCCGAACAGGAATAGGATGTCACCGCTCCCACAGGAATAGGCCCAGGGGCTTATGGTACAACCGGCAGGCAGGGGAATAGGGGTGCCAGTACACCCCACGGAAGCGCCTTGTGGCCTCCAGGTTGAATCCACTATATAGCCAGGCGACACTATAAGACCATCATAAATATGGAGACTATATCGGTACTTCATACAGTTTCTCCCATCCTAGTGTAGTTGTCTAATTATTTCCATTTGTTCAGTGATAATGTCCACAGGGTGTTCATAGTAATCATGTATTCATGGTTATCCTATTACGAGAATTAACAGGAGTATAGTATCAGGAGTATATCAGGAGCCTCCCTATTTCAGGGTTCAAGTATACAGGAGTTTAGGAGCACAGGAGTTCAGGAGTACAAATGTCTGGTAATATTATCATAATCATGCCAAGTCCCTGTAAAGTGATAGTCATGAATATGTCATATATACAGGTATCTGGGGTAGTGTCCGGTCAAGGTCACGATGTCAAGTCAATGTACTTGTACCACATGAAAGCATATCAAGTAAGGGTTAGTATGGGTCATATACCAGGGTCAGGATCAGGTAACAAGTATGACATATGTCAGTACCGGTGTCTAATATCAAGTGCCGTGGATTAGGTATCAAAAATAACATATCAAGTGCCGGTGTCAGATATCAAGGGCCATGGATCAGGTATCAATATAATATATCAAGTGCCGGTTCCATAAATCATGCATCAAGTATAACATGTCAAGGGTAGGGTAATACCGAGTACAATACCATCTGTAAGCTTGTATAGTAAGAAATCATGTACTAAATGTTACATCAGCAAGTGTTAGGCATGTTACAGTAGTAATAAGATGTACACATATCAATACCATGCTATAAATCAAGGGTAGTTATTTTTAAGTTTAATATAAAGCACTCGCCTAAAACCAGAATGAAATACCGATTAAAATTGAGAAATCCGCGAACCCTGCGAGCAAGCCACTAGCCCATATTAAAATATATAAATATAAATATATATTATATTATAAATATTAGAGAGGAATGAGAGAGGAGAGAGAGGAGAGAGGAAGTTATAGAAGGAGAGAGAGAATATAGGGTATTTTAGAAAGGAATAGGAATTAAAAAGGGAGGGTACTGATTGTAAATATGGGGAAGTAATTTAGGAATGAGGGGATGAGTATTTTAGGGATGTGAGAAAAGTGGTTTTTTTATGGAAAAAGGGGAAAAAAGAAAGAAGAAATAAAGAAAGAAGAAGGAGAAAGAAAGAAAGAAAGAAATGGAGGAGGGAGGGGTTCGGCCACTGCCGGCGACCATGGGGCGGCGGCGGCACCGCCAGAGGTGGGGGGGCGGTGCGGCTATCCCGGGAGGGAGGAGGGGTGGCTTGGTTGTTGGTTTGGTTGATGTTTGGTGGAGGAGTGGTGGTGGAAGTTGATGGTGGTGGTGGTTGTGGTGATTGTTGGAGGTGGTGGGGAGTTAGAGAGAGGAGGTGATGATGATGGTGGGAGTGGTGAAATTTGATGGAGGTGGTGGTGATTTTGGAGGAGGAAGGAAGTGAGGTGATATGTTATGTTAAAGTTGGAGTAATGGAGGTGGGATTTGGGGGTGATGAAGTGGGGTGGTGGGGTGTGTGGCCGGTGGCTAGGGCAGCGGCTGCGACTCCGATGGTGGAGGTGGCGATGATGAGGAGTTGGGTGATGGTGTTTGGTGGGAGATGAAAATGGAGAAGTTGAAGAAGGAAATAGGGAAGAAGGAAAGATATTTAAAGAAAGAAGGAGAGGGAGAGTAATAGAGGGTATAGGGAAGTAATGGGGGTTTGTTTGCTGCTGTGTTTGCAGCAGCCATGCTGCTGGAAAGGAGTAGGTCGGCAATGGTAGTTGGGGTGCAGGACATGGAGGAGAAAGTGAAAAGAAGAAAAGAAGAAAAGAAGAAAAGGAAAAAAGGAAAAATAAGAAAAAGAAAAAATAAGATAAAATTTATAAATAATATATTATAAAATAATAAAATTATTAGATATCTTGGAGTATAAATTAGAGAGTGGAAAAGGAAAAAGCAAAAAAAGAAAGATCAGAAAAACATATTATTATTTTAATAGGGTGAAAATTTAACTGTTTCAGAAACAATCCAAAAAATAGTAAATATTATTTTAAGATGTTTGGTGAAATCGAATTCGAGAAATTTAATATAGTTTTTAAAATTAAAAATCTTAGAATCTTCCGACGATACTAGCCGACACCAGAATCGGTCAAATTTTGATAAATTTAGAAAATCTCAAAAAAATGTATTTAGATAGAAAATGAAATTTTAAGAAGTAATGTGAAACTCCTTTTTGAAAATTCATCCCGTTTAAAAACTAAAATCTGGGAATTAGGCAACGATGTCGACCGAACGCGGTTTTGGAGATTTTGCAGAAAAATTTTGAAAAATTCTAAAAATCATGAAAATCTAAAATATTAGAAAATAGTGTCTGAAACTGAAATCGGTCAAATTGGACTACCAGAAAGGTCAAATCGGGCTACAGGCTGGCATCGGTTCCTGGTCCGGGTCAGGGCTGATTCTACATCTGAGAATCTAGATCCGATACATATAACATAAGTAATCACAACTCAAAAGTGAATACTGGAAGAAAATTGAACAATACGATCAAAAAATTTGGGACACGTATCGAGTACGTATCCGGGAACGGGGTGCTACAGTGGGTCAAGAGTCAGAGTGTGGTGTAGAGACCACTGAGGAACGCTTAGTCCAAAATCTCACCAAGCCGTGATGAAGCGTGCCCAACCATCTGAATGTGGCTCAAGTCGGAAGAAGGCACGGAAAGGTCCTAAAGCTGAAGTTCCTTCATAAGAAACTCCTAGACCATAAGCAGGTCTGGAAACAATCTTCTCTTCTAATGAGAACTCTGAGGAAGAGGGAAAGATGGCCTCAACCATTTCCTTAATTCATCGGGGTCGGCGTAACAGAGGTCATGTAGTGGCGATTCTGAGGAAGTGCTAGAAAAGTAGGCTGAAGAGCAAGCAGCTGGAGTTGTATCAGTGCCAGAGTCGGAGACCACTGGATTGCTCCTGCCACTTCCTTCTGAGGCCAAAAGCATGCGATTGAACTCTTCAGTTGAAATGATGCCTTCTGTGGGGATGCCTGAACCAAATCCGACCACTGGGCTTGTGACGTGTAGGTCTTCCATCGTCGAAGTTATATCTATTCAAGCATCATCTCCTTCCTAAGGATATGGTGGATTACTCTGGGAGTAACCCTGACTGGACAATGTGAGGGATGCACCTGACAACAGTAAATTCTCACATTTAACTGAGAAAGAGATGCCAATAACTGCTTCAGAGATAGAACTACTGCTTGGGAGACTGCTACTGCTGAAGGTATTAATTCTATCCCACTTGTCTTTTTCAATCATGTAAATATTGTTTTGACACCTGTTTGGTTGACAATTACATAGGCTATCGCTACCACTGAAGGTGACACCTCCTCAAATATTGCTAAAATGATTGAGGAACTGACCCAGCCGGATGGTGCAGAAGTTCCCAAGATTAGCGTTGAGGAAACTCTAGCGAATACAGCTGGTGTGACGGGGGAGGATCTTCTTAATTAGAAAACTTGCCATCTCCCACTCCTCGACTCGATAATATATCAAACGTCTTGATATTCCCACTTTTAGCATTATCATTACACTGTTGGTTAAAAACGAATGCAGGAGATATTGTACTGGTCCAAGCAGAAGAGCCATCATCAATGCCAGTACAAAGGAGCATTCTATCAAAGTCCCGGCGGATAGACCTCCTGTGAGAAGCCTACTCTAGAGGTCGCTACCTAAGAAGCCACTACAAATCCAATTTCTGAAGCTCTTGTGGTGTCCTCAGAGATGAGACAATATATGGTCCAACTCGCACTTGTACTCCTAGGAAGGACAAGTGCATCACCTCCACCTTCTGAGATCACCATCACCACAATTATGGAAACCGGATCAGGAAGTGCTCTGCTAGTGCTAGCACCAGTTATGGACATTATGAAAGAACTCATCCTCCAAATAGTGAAGCAATTCTTTGTGTCCAATTGGAACTCTATAGGCGAAATCTCTTTGAGTTTATGTGATCACTTCTTGAAACTAGGTCAAAAATATCAAGCAGACTGAGGTTCTGATGACAGAAGTGTATCAGATGCTAGTCGAGCAATTGGGTACATACTCGAAAGATCTGAGGAACCTGGAGAGTGTCAGTCTGGTTGTTGATGCTCAACAGGTGTCAGACAACCTCCGCGCCACCCAGGAATGGGAGCGGAAGGAGATTTAGGAGCAGATAGCTGAGTGCAACCCGTCACATTGATGACTTCAGGTTCAGCTATCAGAGCTTAATCGACGACATCCATCAATATGAAGTCATTTTCAAAACTGTGGAGGATGTCATTGCAAGTGTTCATGTGGCGATCGTTAAGGTGTAAGCCTTAATTTAGGATCACGAGCTAAAGTTTGCAAACAAGAAGTGGAAGGTGGAGGAGCCTGAGACCACCAAGCATAGGGTACAGAAAGAACTTCATGATCACTCTTCTGAGCTGGAAGCCCTTCGGACACAACTAGCCTCGAAAAAACTTTGTCAGAGGAGTTGAGGGCCCAGGCTCTGGCTGAGGTTGAGAAAACGTACCAGAAGAATATCCAACACCTTAAGAACCAAATAAAGTCTCTCGCTATGTGAGATTATCTTTTTTCCTCTTTTTGTAACACTCTATCTATTGAATAAGAGAGTGTTTGTATCAACTTTACTTTTCAAATAATAATATAGTGATTATTTTGTCTCTTTCTCATCTTTATTTTCTATTTGTGTTTGAAAATTAGGCGGGCTAGAGCAATTTTAATTTTAATTGCCAAGGTGTGATATTAACTTAGCAATTCAAAATTAGGTAACTCCACTAAGGAGTGAAGTTAGAGAGGTGTGATTTTAGCCTGAGATCTCATTTTCGCTGAGAAACTTGAGAAGATTTACTGTTAGAGATGTAGTGCTTAACATAATAGGGATATGCGAGGTATGATATTAACTTAGCATTGAAATGAGTGCTAGAGGTATAATATTAACTTAGCACTGAAGAGTCTCATTTTCATTGTGAAAAAAATTGAGAAGGTCACCATTATTTGTATAATATTAACTCATAGTGATATGAATTTATGATTGAGCAAATTTGAATTGTCAGAGGTATAATATTGAACTTGACAGGGATTTGTATTGCGATATGAGCAATTTTGGTCTGAGATGTGATATAGCTTGACTGAGATCTGTAATGCGATATGAGCAATTTTTGGTGGACTTGTTATTCTATTGGAGAGAATTAATAAGTTGAAATTTTATCACTGGGAAAATTGAGAAAAATCACTATTAGAGGTATAATGTTAACTTAACAGTGGGGTGTGCCAGAGGTGTGATTTTTACTTGACATTGCGATTTGAGCAAATCTTGTTAGTCTGTTATTCTACTGTAAAGAATAAAAGTAGGGTTTGATCCACATGGGATACATTGGAGTTTTTACCATGAGAGGTGTAATGTTAACATGACAATTTGAGTCTGTAATCATTTCGCTGGGGAAATAAATATAGTTTGTGGTCCTACCATTCCATGGAAGGGAATTGCTAAGGGATTTTTCATAAGGATTGTGGGATTTGCCTCCCTTAGAATTTTTTTATAAATCCTCAACTATCAACGGATTTGGTATGCCTTTACCAACTACCGTAACGAGTTGTCGAGAATTTCTATTGGACATAGAAGCAATTATTTTTCAATATCCTTTAACTGTCAGAAGTGTTAGATTGTTGTATCACTTAAAGTGAACAAAGTTTCCTGCATTCTTAGTTTCACAGGTAACCTTCTAAAATCTTGTTGGGTATTAAAAAGAAGTATAAACTCAGTGGGGGTTTCAAACAAAAAAGATCGCTTCCTACGAGAAATGTCAGAGTGACAGTTAACATGACATTAGGGATTCTGGGGGAGTTGAACTGTCTTCTCGTGCACTCCGAAAGATGTTCATGCTTCTTATGGCCAATTAGAACTCCAGCGAGAAAGTTATTCAGCGCTTTTGAATCAACTTCTTTTTTTGATATTGAAGCAATTCGATGAAGACGTCATTTTGGCTGGTCACCGATAAAGCCAGGATATTGAAGGGACATGCCATTCTATAAGATCCTCCCTTTACTTATACCACTGATCTTTGGAGATAACATTGATCCTTAGATATCAAGAGAGGCATCTCTTGGTGAAGGTTATTGATAAGGTGTTGTATAAGTTGGATGAGTAGCCATCGATTGATGAGGACTACTATGCTCGTGTTGAAGGGAGAGAGATAATTTCCAATAGATTGCTTGATTCTATATTGGAAATACAATGGTCGGCATGGTTGTGTTGATGATTAGAGGTTTAATGTAACTTGATCCTAGGTATAATCCTTTTAATCAAAGGTTGATTAGTCACATATATTGCATTTACATTGTCACCTTACCATACTTTTTAGCTAATAAATCCTATAATAAGTCTTCTTTTCTTTGTTAAATGTAGGCCCAAGTGCTAAAGAAAGAAAAGAGAAATAAGCCCAAAAGCCTACAAATTCTGATTTAATTCAGAATAAATTCGAAATGAAGGAATCAGGGCAAAATCTTGGCATATCAAGAGGTTGAGAAGAATCCTCCCTGAATCAAGCGGTTGAAGCCAACAATCACAAGCTGTTTCGTCAACTTTAGGATCAGAAACAAGAAAACCAGAAGAAGATATGGGATATTTACCAAACCAGGAGAGCCAACCAACTGGGTGTGGCATCTGGCCACACCAGGGCTGCGGAAACGCGGCCCTAGCTACGTTTTCGCGGCTTATTGGACTCTGTTGCGGGAGCGTTTGCTCCCCCAATCTTTCCGGGATCCTCCCCTTTTGGTTTTTCCCTATAAATATTGGTTCAGCAAAGCAAAATAGAGCAAAGCCTAGGATTAGAATTTTTGTTTATTTTCTAAGGATTTAGGCTCTTTGTTAGATAGAACAAAGTTGTATTTTTATTTTTCAATTTGTAGTCCAGTACAAATACTTGTGAGAGAGAGGAATTGAGTGCTTGTACTTGAAGATTGAAGTGACATCAATATAAGAATCGAGCCACATTTTCTTCCACTCTTATTACGATATGTCATGCATTATTTACTTGCTTTCTTTATTTTCCATGAGTAGCTAGATCGATTTTCTGGGCTCACTCTTGTATCTCTCTTCATTCTTCTTTTTCTCTGATTTTAACGAAAAGACCCAATGAATCATTTGCATGCCTTACTTAAAGCCTTTCTTCTTGAAAGTGTTCTTGAAGGCACATGAGGATGGGTTTGGATTTTTAAACTCGTACTTCTTTTAGGAATGTATCTTGAACTATTTTTATTTCATACTTGTTTCTTCGCGCTTGATGATTTAACATCCGATTCAAAACGATTTCTTAAAGAAAAGAGTGAACTCTTCTAACCATCTTATGTGCTTTACTTCAAACTTTCTAAAGTCAGTCTTAAGTTTTGCCCATGATCAAGTTGAGACATTTAGGATTTCAATAGAAGAATGAACAGTTGAGTAGTGAGATAGTGAGCCCAAATTTCTTCCTTATTATAATCAACAAAAACAATTTTCGAGCTTTCATCGCATTCCTCCTCGTTGCCGGCATAACTCTTTGTTATTAAACGAATCACCGAAAAGCTTTCATCGCATTCCTCCTCATGGACACGACCCGTTAGCCACAAGCTACACGGTAAATTCTTAAACTCTTTGATTGTTCTTCCATTTTGCAACCAATTTTTGGCGCCGTCGCCGGGAGGGGAACGGTTTATTTGTTTTTTAACAAGTTTTGTGTGTTATTTCAGGGACTTGAAGATTCAGATCTAGCATTCAAGTTTTGCAAGAGAAGACTTGCAAATTCTGTGCCCCTACTCTCAAAAGTAGGAAACAGAATTTCAAGAAATTGCGTTGCAAAAACTTAAATTTCATTGAACTACTAAAACTCTCTTTTTTACAAGACATATTGCTCGCAAAAATTAAGCTTTTGTACGTTATATTTTTGCTATTTCTGCTATCCACCATCCCTGTTTTAATCCAACAGTAATTTGAGTGATTGTTAATTGCTTAAAAAACATTTAGTCTTGCATTCTAGGCATTTGTTTAATTACGTTTACTTTACAATTACTGTTAAAGAGAGCTGGACACAAGGTACGTATGCATAGCATATAGTTTTAGGAAACATTCTTGGGTGATTTTTACTTTGAATGTTACTTTTCTGTATCTTGCACACTTTGCACAATTAACTCTAAGGGCAAACCAAATTCAAGATAAGGTGGGACGTCATTACCCTTCCTTAGCCCACAAACCATCTCCAAGCATGCACAACCTAAGCCTAAGTAAAATCAGATAGACGTTGGCCTTATGGACATCTCGAACTCATTAGGAGATTATCCTAAGGTGAAAAATGTTGGAATTTGACTCCTGTCAAAATCAGTGTCTAGAAAAGGGATTAAGGGCTGAAAGCCCGAAGGTTGGTGGTTACTTAATAAGGAACGCCTTTGACGGATAACCTCCCACCAATCTTGCCCTGACCTGGCTGATTGCTTGTGGTCAAAGTCTACATTATACGTCCTGTGGACAATCAACCAGTTAGGAGTTGTCTAGGTCAGGTTACCTTAGACTAGACTTGGTTGTTTTCTTTTCTTGACTATTGGTGAACTTGTTTGTGATTGTGTTATTGTACGCAAGTGTGGTCAAGAGACCCTAATTCATCTAGGTTAACTAGAAACACATCACCACCCAAGTTCGAATCAAGACCAGATTCGGTTATGAATCGATCGACATCTTTGCAGGATAGGTTTTATCCTATTAGAACATCACTTCCATCTTGCATCCAACTTCCATCGGTTGGTGAACACAACTTTGAGCTTAAGCTACAGTTCATCAATACACTCTCTAAGTTCCATGGCTTAGAGTCTGAAGATGCTTATTTCTTCATAAGAGAATTTGAGGAAGTATGCTTAATGATGAAATCCCACACCTTGCAGATGATGCTATTAGGTTGAGATTTGTCCCATTTGCTTTTAAGGACCTAGCCAAGAAATGGCTCTACAGCTTAGGCGGCCGGCTCTATCACATATTGGGATGGTTTCATTAAGGTCTTCTTAAGAAATTCTATCCAATCCACAAGACCGCTCTCATTAGGAAAACATCATGCAGTTCAAGAAAGAACCTAGTGAACCGTTTTGGAGGTACTTTGAACGCTTCAAAGGCCTCCTTGTCCAATGTGCTCATCATGGAATAGAGAAATGGCGACAATGCCAAATTCTTTATAACGGTTTAGACTACTCGACCAAGACCCTCTTAGAAAGCATGTGCCAAGGGGGATTCTTGCAGAAGGATGAGATGAAGGGTGGGATGTATACGAGAATCTAGCTGAAAAGACCATCCAATGGGAACCTACTAGTGAAAGCTCTATAAATCCAAACTCTATCTCTTCAAAAGGAGGTCTCCATTCGATTGAATCATCCATAGCTAATGAGGCTAAGTTAGCTAACCTAGCGAGAAGACTGGAAGCTCTAAAAACTAAGGAACCAAGTCCAGTCAATCAAGTCAGTCCAAACTAATTTTCAACTCCGGGTTGTACTTACTGTCAGGCCATGAATCATGTGTTTGAGGAGTGTCTTATGTTTCAGGCTCAGAAACCCTACCATGAACCGATGAATGCGGCCTTTCAAGGCCAAACAATAATCCTTACGCACAATCCTGGCTGGAGAAATCACCCTAATTCTCATGGAGCCAAAATAACTCCGACCATTCACGATCAAATCATGCTAGCCACTTCCATCATGCTAATAATTCTTCCAATCATCAACCCAACTTCTCTAATTTCCATAATAATTCTCCCAATAATCCACCTAACTTTCAAAACTATCAACAGAACTTTCCAACCAAGCTCCACAATCCTCCTTCCAGAATTCTCAACTAGAAAGGAGAATGACTGACTTTGAAAGAAACATGAAAAGATATATGAAAAACTAAGATTCTCTCATGCAAAATATCCAGAGGTTAGAGATTCAATGAGTCAACTAGCCATTCCACAGAATGAGAGACAGAAGGGTACCCTGCCTAGCAGCCAATAACCAATCCGAGGAATTCTCAACAAGCTCATTTGGCTGAGGATCATTCATTGAATCAATGTAATGCTGTTCATACATTGAGGTCAGGAAAGAGTGTTGATAATCAAGTGTCAACACCAACCAATCCCATTCAGCACAACCACAATCAAGCATCCACCTCATCTAATCCAAACCTTCCAATTCTGACGAATCTGAAAAAGATAAGTTAGCCAGCCAGGTGCACCAACCTATAGTACCATTTCCTAATAGGCTGAAAAACAACAAGGAAAACCACACATGGACAAGATAATTGAGATATTTAACCAAGTGAAGATAAATATGCCACTTCTTGATGCATCCAACAAGTCCCTTCCTATGCTAAGTTTTAAGGACATGTGCACCAGAAGAGAAAGACTAATGTACCAAAAAAGGTCTTCTTAGCCACTAACATTAATGAGCTACTACTATCGGGTCCGATCCCTGTCAAGTACAAAGATCCAGGTAGTCCCACCATTGCCTGCACAATAGGACAAGCCGAGATTAGTCGTGCACTTCTTGACTTGGGGGCAAGTATCAACTTGCTTCCATTCTCAATTTATCAACAACTCAGGTTAGGCGATCTTAGTCTAACTCGAGTCACCACCTCCAACTAGCTGACCGTTCTGTAAAAGTTCCAAAATAGGAGATTAAATGATGTCCTAATCCGGGTAGGATAGTTCATTTACCCTGTCAATTTCATAGTTCTGGAGACACAACCTGTGTCAAACTCTAATCATAGGGCTCAAACTCCTGTTATCCTAGGGCGACCATTCCTTGCTACTGCTAATGCCATCATCAATTGTAGGAATGGGTTTATGAGGTTAACCTTTGGGGACATGACTAGAGAAGTCAATGTCTTCACTCTAGAAAAACAACCTGGCGATATCGAGGACCAAACATTGAAGTCAACCTAATTGAGAACTTGACATGAATATGGGGAAGAATTGGAATTAGAAACAGAGTGTGACTTGGGTTAGAGTTTGACGACTTTAATCTTGATCAGGTTATAGATTCTACTGTGAATTGGGCCTCGAACCCTATTTCACTAATAATGGAGCCAACAGATTTGACTAGTCCTTCCAGTGAGCCTTTTCCTCCCTAGAATTGAAAGCCTTACCTGCGCATCTCAAGTACGCCTATCTAGGCGAACAAGAGACCTTTCCTGTCATCATAGCCTCCCATTTAAATGACGGGAAAGAAGAAGATCTTAAAGCAATTCTAAGAAAACATAGGGAAGCCATTGGTTGGACTATGACTGATATCAAGGGATTAAGTCCAACCATCGTTCAACATCGCATTCATCTTAATGAAGACGCCACACCTAAAAGAGACCCGTAGCGTAGGTTAAACCCTATAATGCAAGAGGCTGTTCATGCTGAAATCATAAAACTCTTAGACAATGGGATAATTTATCCCATTTCTGATAGCCAATGGGTCAGTCCTGTCCACGCGGTTTTCCAAAGAAATCCAGTTTCACCGTAGTGGAAATGAGAACAAAGAGTTGGTTCAAACTCGAGTTCCCACGAAGATCTGAGTTTGCATCGACTATAGGAAGCTTAATGCTGCAACTCGTAAGGACCATTTTTCACTTTCCTTTATTGATCAAATGCTTCAACGTTTGGCGGGTCATGAGTATTACTGTTTCTTGGACGATTACTCAGGGTATAACTAGATCCCTATCGCTCTTGAGGACCAAGAAAAGACTACGTTTACATGTCCATTTGGGACATTTGCTTATCGTCGAATGCCCTTCGGCTTATGCAATGCCCCAGCAATGTTTCAACGTTGCATGTTGAGTCTTTTCTCTGATATGGTAGAACGATTCATAGAGATTTTTATGGATGATTTCTCCATCTACAGAGATTCTTTCACTCAATGTCTCCACTATTTAGAACTCATCCTCCAACGTTGTACTGAGAAAAATCTGACACTGAACTGGGAGAAATGCCACTTCATGGTAAAACATGGAATTGTCTTGGGTCATGAAATCTCTAAGAAAGGAATTGAAGTGGATAGAGCCAAAATCGAGGTTATTGCTAAGCTTCCCATGCCAAATGCGTTAAGGACATTAGATCCTTCTTAGGACAACGCTAGTTTCTACCGAAGATTTATCAAGGATTTTAGCAAAATTGCTAGGCCCTTGACTAATCTGTTAGCTAAGGATGTGTCCTTCACTTTCAATGCTGAATGCATAAACTCTTGGGAGAAGCTTAAGAGAGAGCTTATTTCTGCACCAATCATATCTGTGCCGGATTGGTCTAAGCCATTCGAAATCATGTGCGATGCTTTTGATTTTGCCATAGGCGCTGTCTTAGGATAACGCACTGATAACAAGCAGCATATGATTTACTACTCTAGTAGGACTCTCAACGATGCTCAACTGAACTACACTACTACTGAGAAGGAATTCTTGGCAGTAGTGTTTGCCTTAGAGAAATTTCGTCCCTACCTACTAGGGTCCAAACCACCATTTTCACTGATCATTCTGCGCTTAGGTACCTCATGATGATGAAGGATGCCAAGGCCTGACTCATTCGTTGGATCCTCCTTCTTCAAGAATTCGATCTTGAGATTCGAGATAAAAAAGGCGTAGAAAATGTCGTTGCTGACCATCTCTCGCGGATCCCTAATTCTCCATGCAACGAATTACCCATAAATTAGGATTTTCCTGATGAATATCTCTTAGCTATCTCTAGGGAACCTTGGTTTGCTGATATAGTGAATTACTTAGTCACAAATCAAACTCCGTCTCATTGGTCCAAAAACGATGTATACCGGTTCTTATCCCAAGTCCGGTATTTCTTTTGGGAGGAACCATATCTTTTCAAGTACTGTTCTGACCAAATTATTAGGAGATGCATTCCGATGAGGAGGTTAAGAGTGTTCTATCTTTTGTCACGAACTTGCATGCGGTGGACACTTTGGTCCTCGCAGACTGCTAAAAAGTGCTACAAAGCGGGTTTTATTGGCCCACTTTATTAAGGATGCTTATGAATTTTGTAAGACATGCCCTAGACGCCAAATGGTAGGAAGGATTTCAAAACGAAATATGATGCCCTCAACCCAATTCTAGAAATAGAACTCTTTGATGTTTGGGGCATCGACTTT